>JAQQSY010000203.1:0-28273 GCA_028646535.1 Procyon lotor | reverse complement strand
ATTATTATTTTTTTATTTATTTGACAGAGAAACACAGCAAGAGAGGGAACACAAGCAGAGGGAATGGTAGTGGGAGGAGCAGGCTTCCTGCCGAGCAGGGAGCCTGATGCGGGGCTCCATCCCAGGACCCTGGGATCATGACCTGAGCCGAAGGCAGATGCTTAACGACTAAGCCACCCAGGCGCCCCCCAGTTGTATCATTTTAAAGGGATGTGCTGGAAGCACGGCCTTATGCACTCAAAATAATTGAAAGTAAACTTAGTTTAGCAAAATGAATATTCAAATATTCATTAAAAATCTAAAATTATTCATGTGAATCTTTCTAGACTACTAACTACTGACCAGTGTTTTCTTTTCCTCGATTAGTCTAAGATAGTCTTATTAAGTTCTGTGGAAATATTCTTTAAACATCTTAAAATTTAAATTTAATTAATTAACATATAATGTGTTATTAGGTTTCAGAGTACAGGCCTGTGATTCATCAGTCTTAAATAGCACCCATTGCTCATTATATCACATGCCCTACTTGTGTCCATCACCCAGCCACCCCTTCCCTGCATCCCACTGCCCTCCAGCAGTCCTCAGCTTGTTTCCTATGTTTAAGAGTCTCTTATGGTTTGTCTCTGTCTCTCGTTTCATCTTGTCTTATTTTTTCCTCTCCCCGTATAATCCTCTGCCTTGTTTCTTAAATTCCACATAACAGTGAAATCATATGGTAATTGTCTTTCTCTGATTGACTTATTTCACTTAGTGTAATACCCTGTAATTCCATCCATGTTGTTGCAAATGGCATGATTTCATTTTTTTGATGGTTGAGTAATATTCCATTGTGTATATATGGATGTATGTGTGTACACACACACACATACACACACACACACTTCTTTAAACATTCATCTGTCGATGGACATCTGGGCTTTTTCCATAGTTTGGCTACTGTGGATATTGCTGCTATAAACATTTGGGTGCATGTGCCCCTTCGGATCACTACATTTATCTTTAGGGTAAATACCCAGTAGTGCGATTGCTGGGTGGTAGGGTAGCTTTATTTTCAACTTTTTGAGGAACCTCCATACTATTTCCCAGAGTGGCCGCACCAGCTTGCATTCCCACCAACAGTGTAGGAGGGTTCCCCTTTCTCCGCATCCTCGCCAACACCTGTCGTTTCTTGACTGGTTAATTTTAGCCATTCTGACTGGTATGAGGTGGTATCTCACTGTTTTTTTTTTGTATTTCCTTGATGCCGAGTGATGTTGAGCACTTTTTCATGTGTCTGTTGGCCAAAACTAAGTTCCAGTTTTAACCCTCAGAAAAATAATGACTCTACATGTCTGTAAAAGAGTCAGTTTTTCACTTAAAAGCACTGGGCGTTGATGCTTTATAGCTTATAGGACTGACGTAGAAGTAAAAATTCTCTCACAATGGCATTCCCTGAGTACCGTTCGGTTACATTTCAAATCATTTCTACTTATGAATAGTGATGAAAACAATACAATTCTGGTGTCACTACTCTGCCTAGGTAATTTCGCTTAAATGGAACATTCACAGGTTCTTATTCCCCAGGTACCCGTAATCAGTCGTGTCTTTCTTTTGACTAACTTTTCTGATTGGCTAGTGGGTCCTTAATTATCAGAAGGTAGCTATGGGTTTTGAGGAGTCATTGGGAATAATTGCAGTGTAGGGAGCATTGCTGTAGCTGGAGCTGGGGGATGGTGCCTGATACACACACCTCAGGTTTTCAAATCAAATCTATTAGAGACTCTTATTTTTCCTGTTTGGAATGCAGCTTTAACATTGTAGTACAAGATAGTGGTGCAACATGTTTTCCTCTTTATAGCCAACCCTTTAAAAGGGATGAAGAGATTCATTTGTGTAGCAAGCAACCATTATTGGTATGTTTTCTATAACAGTTTGTTTTATATATCATGAGTTATTTCCTAAATTACCGTTATGATTAAATTAACTCATTAAGAACAAATGAAATTCTCCACTTTTGTTTTTTAATGGAAGAACTCTCCTAAGAAAACTATTTCTTCTGGAGATACTCTGAAATTATTAGACAAATAATTGGTAGTTGCTGTTATAATTTGAAGGGTTTATTTAATGTGGAATGTGTTACCGTTGAAAAGATATACACATATGTCAGGGTGTTCCTGTAGGTTAGTTTGAAGTTTCTTTCATTCCATAAAATTGCTCCCTTCCATACTGACTAATACCATCTATCCACTTGTTAAATGCCAGATCTTATAATAATCTTTCATAGTGCTAACCTGGTACAACACAAAATTGATTGCAGAAGTTATGTAATCAAGTTATCAATACCTTGAAAACAAATATAAAAGATAACAGGACGGGACAGGTTTTTAATTTTTTTCCTTATAAGTCTGTGTTATTTTAAAAAAATTATTAGTTCCTGATTATTTTTTAATCTTACAGTATTGGAAAACTAGTTCGTCATACCCTTCTTGCCGAGATTTTCAGTGAGTTTATTTCCCTGATGTTTACCATTTGAGTTAGTGGGTAGACAAATGAAGGATGATGATAAAACATTTTGTGGAACTGAAGTAGTAAGATAAGATTTCCAATTAGTATTTTGCTCATAAAATAATTAATAAAATATTGCATAAAGCAATATGTTGATAGTGGTCACTTTCTGTAGATTAGGATTTCAAGTGTTAGGGGAGTACTTTGATTTTGTTTCCCCCAAACATGGTCATAGAGTCACTGCAGTTTTTCCTCCTATATTTTTGTTGCATTGGTATCACCTTCCTCTCATGTTGTTTCCTAACACACATATTGATTATTTCTGGAATAAGACATTTTGAAAGGGGTTACCCAAGGAAGGGAAGCTCTATGGATTCCAAGTCTTCTGTGAAGGTTTACACTTGAGTTTATTTATTTATTTATTTAAAAGATTTTATTGATTTGACAGAGAGAGACAGTGAGAGAGAGAACACAAGCAGGGGAAGTGGGAGAGGGGGAGGCAGGCTCCTAACCAAGCAGGGAGCCTGATGCAGGGCTTGATCCCAGGACCCTGAGATCATGACCTGAGCCGAAGGCAGATGCTTAATGACTGAGCCACCCAGGTGCTCCTACACTTGAGTTTATTTAAAGTATAATTATCTTTTATTGTTTCTGGCTCAGTTTAAGATGCTACCAGAATTATTTCAAGATGATGAGAAGGCTATCAGTCCAACATCAGCCATGTCGTCAGGACGCACGCCCCTCACCCGCACTCCAGCAAAGCCCACCAAAGGCAGACCAGGCCAGACAGCCAAAGAGCACAAGAAAACAGTGGGGCACCAGGTGAGTTCGAGGAACTGCTGCTGCAGGACTCCTTCCCCTTAAGCTCAGTTGAAGCCCCAGGTCTTCCTCTGTCAGCCCCTACAGTGGGGAGAGGTTAGAGCTCTTACTATGAGAACATGTAACACCATCCCCCCTGCTCCTCTCCACCCAGCTTTAGACCCATGACTCTGCTTAATTTAAGCCTTTCCCAAAATAATTTTCTCTAGGTCTTGATTCTTACAGTGCATATCCTCCTTCAAAGACCACTGCTGCCCTTGGTTTGTCCTCTGGTTGTTTCCTCGCTGGATTTGCACCGAGCACCAGCTCCCTCAGAGCTGGAGCAGAGCCCTCTCCTTTCTTTGATGTCCTAGGCTCTGTGGGCATGGGAAATACCACACTCACACATGGTGCCTGAACAAGGCTAGGGGCTCTGGATGGGAAGGCAGTCAGAGGGGAGACCATGTGCCCAGGTGAGGTAGGAAGCAGGCCCTGACACAGGTGCAGAACCTCCAGGCTTGACCTTGTGGTAGCCAGGGTTGATGGTAGCCCCATGCTGGCTGTCCTCTCCCATCCTCCCACTCACTACCTGCACTCTTAGAAGTCTCCTGCTACTTTTTCCGTCTCTTACGGCAGAACTCCCAGTGTGCGTGATAAGTGGACTTACTATTCTTCAAGTAAGGTTATATTTTTAGTCAGAATTCTGAGTTTACAACAGAAAGCTACAGGAGCCTATGTTAAAGGAGGGGGGTGAACTCTGATGTAAATGATGGACTTTGGGGGACTGTGATTTGTCAGAGCGGGTTCACCAGTCTTAACAAATGTGCCTCTCTGTTGGGAGTACTGATGACAGGGGAGTTGGTGCCTGCGAGGAGCAGGGGCTTATGGAAAATCTTTCTTCAGTTAATGTTGCTGTGAACCTAAAAACAGCTCTAAGAAGATAAGTCTGTGGAAAGGGGTGGTAGGGAAGAGTGATGGGAGGAGAACAAATGTATATTTAGCAGAATAAGCAGAATAATAAGGCAGAATTTAGGCCGATTTTAACCTAAAGCCCTACATGCTTATTTAGTAGCAGCCTTGCTTCTGAGGCTGGGTCAAGTTCCTAGGTGGCAAAATCATTTCTAAATCTCCAGTGGTGTCATTGGAAAAAATTTTAAATTGTTTTTACAATATCGATTTTGATAAAACTTCGATGGTCTTTTCTGTTTTTTGTGTAGTTCCGAAACTCCCTTCACCTGCTAATGGAGACCCTCAATGCAACTACCCCGCACTATGTGCGCTGCATTAAGCCCAATGACTTCAAGTTCCCATTCACGTAAGTGTTTCTCAACTACTGAATTAGAAAGCATCCAAGTCTCATGAGGATTCCCATACTAACAGAAGGAAAAAAGATATTTGAGTAAATCTTCATGTCTTGTAGAGGGAAGTCACTAGTTAATAGATTTTTATTTTTTTTGTTTTGGTGTTCATTTCCTTTGGAGAATACGGTAACAAATTAGCAGCTGGCCTTTTGAAGATTTTAAAAGTTGAGGTCAACCAGGCATTGCAATTTCGACTTTCTGTTTTGAATTTACTTTAAGATCTTTCTGGGCTTTTACTTTTTGGGCATTAGTTAAAACCAGAGCTCTGTGGAATAAAGCTACTTTGGTGAAGGCTCAGAGTTCTCTCTGCTACTTTCTAGCTGTTGAAACCCTCAGAGCCTGTCTACTATTACCAAATGTCCTGCCCTGCATCAAATACCATGTATGAGGGGAAGTTTTTTTTTTAATTTTAAAATAATGCACATGCATCGTAAAAATAGTTTTTAAAAAATATAAAATAGCATAAAAAATTGAAAGACGTTCAGGATACACTGAGAGATGACTGGTATTAATTCACTTATATCATTCTTGACCAACCAACATCTCTTCCTTCCCTGCTGTGGAGTGTGTGTATGCGTGTGAGAGAGAGAGAGACACTAATCAAAGGGGCTTGTGCTCTAATTGTGTTTTTTTTTTCTAAAGATTTTATTTATTTATTTGACAGAGAGAGAGAGATTACAAGTAGGCAGAGGCAGGCAGAGAGAGAGGAGGAAGCAGGCTCCCTGCTGAGCAGAGAGCCCAATGTGGGTCTCAATCTTAGGACCCTGAGATCATGACCTGAGCCAAAGGCAGAGGCCTAACCACTGAGCCACCCAGACGCCCCTCTGCTCTTTAATTTTACTGCTAATTGTCTCCTCCCCACTGTCACCCAGAGTTTGCCATTGTGATCCCCGCTCCACCCTTTGAATGCTTTTTTTTCTAATTTTTCTATTTGGCTCCTTACAAAAGAGTTTGCTCTCTGGACTGAGGAAAATAATTTGTGGCTGCAGCCAAGCTTCTTTGTGTGTCACTGATGTTCCCTTTTACACATAGGTTTGATGAGAAGAGGGCAGTGCAGCAACTGAGAGCGTGCGGCGTTCTGGAAACCATCCGCATCAGTGCAGCGGGCTTCCCCTCACGGTGAGTGCGGCCGGTTTCATGTGGAAGGAACCCTCTGGGACAGTCTTACCTCTTCCACTAACCTGATGGGAATTGTTTTCATAGGTGGACCTACCAAGAATTTTTCAGCCGCTACCGTGTCCTAATGAAGCAAAAGGATGTGCTGAGTGACAGAAAGCAGACCTGCAAGAATGTGTTAGAGAAACTGATACTGGTAAGAAGGATTTTCGTTTACTTTCCTCTGAACAGATACTGGCCAAGGGCCTTGTGTTTGTAACGTTTGATAGCCCTGGGAAATCCAAATACTGCTAATCCAGATTATTCGGAGTTGGGAGGGTGGGGGGCATACTGTCTCAAAGGTCAAAGCTCACTGTGTTTAGGATGCTAGATCTAGTGAGGGGATGGTCTTCTGTCTGGAAACAGAGTGGTGAGGTCTAGAAAGGTCTGGACCCAGACTTGAGATGCACTTCTTTTAGGGTTTGATCGTTATCAATAAAAGTTCATCTCATACTTATTTATGGAAGACACCAGGCCAGATACTGTGTGATTTAAAAAAAAAAAAAAAGTCTTGTCCTAATTACTATAGTCCTAATTATTATAGATAACATAGTCAAATACTAAAGAAATCAGAGGACGGCAAAGCCACACATGCTGTGGAAAGAAGGCATAATTTCATGGAAAAGGTGTATTTTGAGTTAGGCCTTAAAGAATTGGTAAGAGTGTATAAAAGTAGAAGGACATCCTCATAGGGAGCAAGGTGTGAAGAAGTAGGAAAGTGTAGTATTTACTCATGAAACAGTAAAGTGGTTGTTTTTTTTTTTTTGTTTTTTTTTTTCAGTATAAGATTGATATATGGGACAGTAGGAATTTGGTTAAGAAATGTAGGTTGGTGTTTGAAAAGTGAAAAAATTTTGTATACCAAACTCTCAAACTTCAGAATGAATCAGAGTCACCTGGACAGCTTGTCCAACTACAGATTGCTGGACCCCAGCCCACAGAATTTTTGATTCAGTGGGTCTGGGATGGGCCCAATAAATGAAAGGTTTTTTAAAAAATATTTTCATTTATTTTACACTAGTTTGAATGGATTACCTTACTTTGAGGTAATTAGTCCTAATTACTGACTATTAACTAAGTGTAATATCTCTTCTTTGGTAATAATAACTTTTTTTTTTTTCTCCTGGAAGAACTAAGGCCACTTTCTTAGTGACATGTAAAAAGCATCATGTTTTTGGGTTTGGACCAACTCCTTTCTAACCGAGGTTCAGATGGGAATGGAGGGCAGAACGTAGGGACAGTCCTACACCCAGAGCATGTTGTCCCCTAGACCACACCAGGCCGGCTCAGGGCTGTGCAGGGTGGTGTGACAGAGGAGGCTACCGGTAGAGGAGAGCAGGGGTGGAGTGGGAAAGCTGCGATGGGGCAGGGAGAGGAAGAGGCGAACCACCTTCTAGCCCTGCTTCTGTCTCCACCTCGGCTTCCTATGTAAACTTTATGCATTTAAATTAAAATAATTTTAGATATTTTAAGTATATATGGGGGTATCTGATTTTCTGGGTTTACATGCAAGATGGAAGATATCTGTTTACACTGAAAAGTGATTTTCTTTGTTTTCAGATCATGGTAGTGATTATTATAAATAAATTCCACTCTTCTTTTGACATGAGCATGGTTAATAAGCTGCATCCTTCTAGATAAGGTAGATAAGAATGTGGTAGATGAAAAATAGCATGCATGTCTGTGTTTACTGCTCCACTCTGCTCGTAGTCCAAAATTGATGAGCGATACAAGTGATTATGTTTTTATAAAAGGAGTTTTGAAATTCATAGAAGGATTTTAGATATATTTTTAGGATTGTGTTTATTTTCAGAAACTGTTGATTAAAGGCAACAGGTAACTGTTGCAAATTTAACTCTTGATATGAATATGCCAAGTTTTTTGTTGTTTAATTCTTATTTTGTGTGTGTGGCTTCCTGCCTTATTCTTCATGCTGGTGTTTTTGTTCCTTCAGCTTTCTCATGGAGCAATCAGCCTGATGTAATAATTACAGCCTGAGTCAGTCAGAGCGAGTGTCAGCACCTCTATTTCCTTGAGATATTTAAAATGCAAACACGCAAATAATAGCTGCCTATAACCCACAACCAAGTTTTTGGCCTCAGATAATAATTCCAGGTAGAATGATTCTGGAAAATAACTCTTTAACTGCAGTTTTCCTTAAAATCCCTTTTATTTGCTCAACTTGCGTAGGATAAAAAAATCTGGCTCCATTAGTTAATGGTGACGTAGCCCAAGTTTTAGCTAATAGATTCATCCCTTTACTGATTCTGCTTTTAGACATATTTTTTTCTGTTTTAGAAGTTCATTTATATGGTCATCATTTCTACTTCTAAGTATGTACTTTTCTTCCAAAAAAATAGGACAAGGACAAATACCAGTTTGGTAAGACAAAGATCTTTTTCCGTGCTGGTCAAGTGGCCTATCTAGAAAAACTGAGGGCGGACAAGCTGCGGGCGGCCTGCATCCGGATCCAGAAGACCATCCGAGGCTGGCTGCTTCGAAAGAAGTACCTGCGCATGCGCAAGGCAGCCATCACCGTGCAGAGACACGTGCGAGGCTACCAGGCCAGATGGTAGGTCTCTGGGTCGCCCTTCCAGCCTGACTCACAGCGCCGGAGCTCGGACAACTCACCCGATCCCTTGTCCGGGACAGTTTTCAGGGGTCTTCCTGTTTGAAAGGCACCACCCCACCTCTTCCTAGTTTCAAAGAAGAACAAATTTACTCACAAGACAGTTAAATACCCTTACAAGTCATTTAGATTCATCTTCAAAAAAATTACAAACTACTGCCAACTCATGTCCTCTGAATTTTTTATTTTTTATACTTTTATGTGGGCTTGAAGAAATCATCTGTAAATTAAAGCAGGCATGAAAATGTGCTGGTTAATAATGATTCCATTGAGGAGTTTTCAGGAGCAATTAACTGAGAAGATCTGGAAGAGAATGAGACTCGAGTGTGATTTACATGTGGGGGTAATTTTAATTAGAACTATCAGTAGAGATGAATTAATCGTGAAGAATTTATGCCCAAACAGATAGACGAGGGAGAAACATCACACATTAGCAATGGCTAGATGTAAGAAAGCTGGCGGTACTAAGTATGGGATTACTGTGGACAGCCAGTCAGCTGTTTAAAGGGGACATAGCCTGGGGTAATGAGCACCGTCCCGGAAAGAGAGAAGCTTTCTGAGCTTCACTTTCTTTATTGTAATATTGGGGAATGTGGGACATCCTACTTTTCTGGGTTAGGGAAGACTCACATCAGATAATGAATGCAAAAATATTTTGAGGAACTATAAATTGCCCTACAAATATAAGTGATAGAGCGTGTATAATAGAATAAAAACAATGGAGATACTACTTATTATGCAGAAGGTATTGGTGCTTTAAGTCTGTACAGAATGTAGTCCTGAGTTTGTCTGATTACTGACTGTGCACTTCTCTTTTCTTTGGCCAGCTATGCTAAGTTCTTGCGCAGAACCAAGGCAGCAACCATTATTCAGAAGTACTGGCGCATGTATACAGTCCGAAGGAGATACAAGATAAGGCGATCGGCCACTATTGTTCTTCAGTCTTATTTGCGAGGCTACTTGGCCAGAAATAAGTATCGCAAGGTGGGGCATTATTTCCAGATTTGTTTATTCATTCCACTAACATTAATCCAATTCCACATCTTTACAAAATATCACAGGGGTTCCTGTGGACATAGGAACTGAATGGAGACAACCAACAATTGAAATATATTTTCAAATATTAAGTACATATATTAATTAATTAATTAATTTTTGAATTTTAAAATTAACGCACAATGTATTATTGGTTTCTGAGGAACTGGCCTGTGATTCTTCAGTCTTATGGAACACCTAGTGTTCGTTACATCACATACCCTCCCCAGTGTCCATCACCCAGATACTCCATTCCTTACCTTCCTCCTCTCCAGCAAGCCTTAGTTTGTTTCCTAAGAATCAGAGTCTCTAATGGCTTGCCTCCCTATCTGGTTTCTTTGTGTTTCAAAGTATATATATTTGTTAACAGGATAGTGGAAAAAATACCTTCCTTTTCCCCCTTATTTATGTAATTTGAAAAAAAGTGACTATACTAGTTGCCTGTGGCTGCTGTGGTAAATTACCAACAACTTGGTGGCTTAAAACAACAGAAATGTATTCTCTCAGAGTTCTGAGACCAGAAATCTAAAATCAGTATCACTGGGCCAAAATCAGGACGTCAGCAGGGCTGTACTCTCTCCAGAGGCTCTAGCAGAGAGCCTCTTCTAGCTTCTCCCAGGTTGCTGCCACTGTCCCTTGTGTTTATGGCCACATCACTCCAGCCTCTGCCTCCATCCTCACATTATCCTCTCCTCTGTTTGTATAACTTTGCTTCTCTTGGCTGTTTCTTCTGAGAATGCTCATGATGGATTTGAGGCCCACCTGAATAATCCACAATAATCCCCCATCTCAAGACCCTTAATTTTTTTTTCAAGATTTTATTTATTTGACAGAGAGAGAGAGATCACAAGTAAACAGAGAGGCAGGCAGAGGGAGAGGGGGAAGCAGGCTCCTTGCTGAGCAGAGAGCCTGATGCAGGGCTCAATCCCAGGACTCTGAGATCATGACCTGAGCTGAAGTGAGAGGCTTTAACCCACTGAGCCACCCAGGTGCCCCAAGACCCTCAATTTAATCACATCTTCAAAGACCCTTTTCCCAAACAAGGTAATCTTTATAGGTTCCAGGGATGAGGACCTGATGTCCCTGGGGGCCTTTATTCAGCTGACTATAATGAGCTTTGGATAGGCAGAATATCTGACAGATGGGTAGAAGATTGTACCAAGAATGAAACAGCCTTAGAAGAATTTAGCATGATGAAAAAGAAATAAATTACATTAATGTGGTTAAAAGTTGTATTGACTAGAATATGATGCTCCAGAAATTTTTGACAAATAATCTTTATATCTTGCAATAGTTGACCTGGCTAGATAACAGATCACCAGGTTAATCTTCATCCTTATCTCTGACAGTATATGATCTAATTGATGGAAGGTTTTTATCTCTCTTGTTTTGGCAAGGTTTTGAGCTTGGCTTTAATGTGTATTCTCAATAAGCCAGAAATACGGTCTGGATCTTAGAGCTCAGTGGGCATCACCATTAGAAGGAGCATCAGTAGAATGATTTGAGGGACATGTCTCTGGTCAGAGGTAGTGCATGGGTTTGGCCAGGTCCTATTTATGTGTTTATCTTACTTTCTTATTTTGGAATAATTTTAGACAACAAAGAAAAATGGTAAGTTAATGAGGCTTGAATGAGCAAAACATATATAACTGTGTTTTGAAGAAAATTTGAAGACTGCTACTCTAGGTCTTTCTCTCTGCCCACACCTTCTGGAGCTCTTTCTCTATAGGCATGAGTTTTCAGGGAGGGGTAAAGCCTTATTAAACTTGACCTTTTTAGATACAGCAAAGTGTTTACCCTCCCATTTTCCTCAGGAACACATGAACTGGGTTGTGAGGCCATCAGTTTAGCAGAAGCAGGCTCTGGCCAGCTCCGCTCCCAGTGTGACTGGACACGGTGGGGGTGGCACGTTAGAGGCTAGCTCACATACAGCCCAGGAGCACCCCATCCTTCTAACGGTCCAGTCCGAGCTTCCCCTGCATGGGATTTGGGCATCTGAAAGGGAGAACAGGTGTCATTTAATTTCTCTGACTCACTGATGGACATGAGATTGAAGGTGGAAACTCTAATTATATACTGTTTCCATTTGGCTGAAATTTCAGAAATGGACCAATTTCTGAAGTAATGTGGAGAAAAGGAAATGGCATAGGAAAATTGGCATTAATAGCTTTGCCACTGTGTACTGAATTTTAAAGTCTGAAAGCCTTCAGTTTCCATCACGGAATCTTAATCCACTTTGTTGCTAGTCATCCAAATAAGACAGGGGACTCCCTCAGGATCGTGATGCTCAGAGAGAGTTCAGTCTGTTGGCCTCACTGCAGCATGATACACGCTGACTGGCTGGCTGAGCGGAGATTGAAGGCTGCCTTGGCATTAGGAGAACAGCCGAAAAGGGCAGCCTTCAACTGCCAAAAAGACTGTTAAGGTCTCCTACACACCTATGACTTTTTGTATTTAAAACTTAGCCACTTAAGGGCACCTGGGTGGCTCAGTCATTAAGCGTCTGCCTTCGGCCCAGGTCAGATCCCAGGGGCCTGGGATCAAGCCCCGCATCGGGCTCTCTGCTCTGCAGGAAGCCTGCTTCTCCCACTGCCATTCCCTCTGCTTGTGTTCCCTCTCTCGCTGTGTTTCTCTATGTCAAATAAATAAAATCTTAAAAAAAAAAAAAAAACAACAACTTAGCCACTTATTTCTTAAATGTATTCTCTAGAATGTTACATTATTTCTCTGTTAAATAATCTAAAAAGAGGAGCTGTGCTTCTACTGATTTTATTGAACTACTGTCTATTGAATAGTTTTAGAGATTTTTATGTATAAAAAGTTTCATAAGAGATGCATTATATCCATTTGTAATAATTGCTAATACTTTATTGAGTGCATACGCTTAAGTATCGGTTAAATCACACAAGTTATAGCATAAATTCAAGACTTAGAAGAACCTCAATGTTTTGCTAATTTAACTTTTCTTAAAGTTCAAGAACGTTTTTTAATTCAAGAATTGTTTATCATTTCTGGAAATTGTTTATACAATCCCTACTTAATAGTCTTTACTGACAAATTCATCTCATAAGGCAACCTTGTTGTTGTAAGTTGTTTATAAGTTTAGGGGAATATCTTTTCTTTCTTTCTTTCTTTTTTTTTTTAGAAAATACAATATAAAATCAAAATTAAGATTAGTTCACTTCATCTTTTATTTTCCTTTTAAAGCTCCATCCCTACCACCTTTGAATTTTATAAGTGGATTTCTGCTACATTTGAAATAGCAATGGGAAATCCTCACTAAAATGGTTTTCCTCAAATGTGGCAAACAAGAGTGTCATTTTTTTTGTCTCTGGGGGGAAAGGTCAATAAATCAGTAATAAACTTTGTAGTACTCCTTGCATTGGCTTACAGTCATACTGTCGAAGCTGGTCATAGCTCATGTCTTCAAGTGTAGGTTTATGATACGTAAAATCCAGATACTACGTTGTTAGTTCAATTTTTATATCCTTCCCTTTGGGCAGCTTCTGGCTTCTCAGCCTGACGTAGCTGGGTTGATGATGTTGAACCTCAAGTCTGGTCCAGGGTCTGACGTTACCTGTACTTCCGTTTCTCTGCAGATGCTCCGTGAACACAAAGCAGTTATCATTCAGAAGTGGGTGCGGGGCTGGCTGGCTCGCATGCACTTCAAGAGGAGCATGCACGCCATCGTGTACCTCCAGTGCTGCTTCCGGCGGATGATGGCCAAGCGCGAGCTGAAGAAGCTCAAGATCGAGGCCCGCTCTGTGGAGCGCTACAAGAAGCTGCACATCGGCATGGAGAACAAGATCATGCAGCTGCAGCGCAAAGTGGATGAGCAGGTGTGTTTTACTCGGGGTCCCAGGAGGGGGGCTGCCTAAGGGGCGCCGCTGGACTGTTGTCCACAGTGTCCCCCCTCAGTTTGACTTTTCAGTATTAGCAAAAAAGGTAAAATAATAATGACAGTAATGTCGTTATGGAAAGAGTGACAAGCTCATAGGTAAGACTATACCTGCAAGGATGAAGGGAGGAAATTACTCTCAGAACCACAGCCAGATTCACTAGCACTCCAAACCTTTATGACCAAGAGTCGTATTGTACTTTATATTTTATAAATCACTTTCATTGTTATCATTCATCTGCATAAAATACAAAGTTCCTTTTACAGATGAGTTGTTTAGCATTGAGAAACGGTCCAGGAGGCAGAAAGATGTCCATGCTCCTGAGGAGTGTACAGTCTGTTTGCAGGGATAAAATTTGATTTCCTAGAGATAGTTACAAAGTAATATTTTAGCATATGCAAATGATATAATAGTAATTAGTAATACATAAATACTGAGGAGGGCAAAAAACAAAAACAAACAAACAAACAAAAAAACCCCCCAGAAAACAGAATCAAGCAAGATTCATCAGGAAGAGGGAGGAGTTCATCTGAGTGGGAAGAGTTTTGAGGTAATAAAGAAATTTGTAGTAAATAACTTGTGATTTTGAGCCCATTTCATCGTTTTTCTGAATCACCTGCCTAGCATATGGCTTTCAGCAGAACAGTGATTTATTTTCAAAAGCAAGTATAGATTTTTCTATTTCTGGTTTAGAATCAGGAAATTAAGAATTTACTGTGTAACTCACCTTGTGACCATGAGAAAATCACATCTATGTTGCTCAGGATGTAAGACAGAATTATTTCTGCCCGTTCTCTCTTTATATCACTTCAAGAAGGTATTGATCACAAAGGTTGTGGTTAGTATTTTGGTTAGGTATGGTATCAACGCTAGGATGATATAGCATAAATATGATGAATAAATATAGTTTTCTTAAAATACACTTGATGATATGTATATTTACTTATTGTTACTTGCATGTGTGTCTAAAAGAACAAAGACTACAAATGCCTCATGGAGAAACTGACCAATCTGGAAGGAATATATAACTCTGAGACTGAGAAACTACGAAGTGACTTAGAGCGTCTCCAGCTAAGTGAGGAGGAAGCTAAGGTTGCTACCGGACGGGTCCTCAGTCTGCAGGAAGAAATTGCCAAGCTCCGGAAAGACCTGGAACAAACTCAGTCAGAGAAAAAATCCATTGAGGAGCGTGCGGATAGATACAAACAGGAAACTGAGCAGGTAGGAACTAGTTTTCCTATCGCCATCTACTCCCTTCACAGAGGAAATGTGCTGTCGTCATGACCTGGCCATGTGGCTCCAGGCTGGTTACAGTCGAAGGTGAAATACAAATGTCAGTTTGTTTACTGTTCAGTTTTAGTGTTCTCCAAGCATGTCTCCCACACGATGGATGAGCAGTTATACGTCTTTTAGTAGAACCTTTGACTCTAGTAAGAACAGAGGCAAAGCAGTATTGTAAGAAGAGAATTAATGGCCAAAAACGTACTCCACATTCTTCTTTCTTAAATACAAAGGTCTGGATGAAGTGTAGGCTCCTTTTTCTTCAAAAGGGTTAACATGATTAAGAAGCCAATCGAGCAGTGAGATGTCGCTAGCCGATAGTAGAGATCTTTACGGAAACCTGTAAGGCTGTGTGAGAAGTGCAAGTGGGAGAAATGCAAATGTCTGTACACTGACTATAGCCACGAGCTGCGATGCAGATAGAACAACAATAGTGCTTATAGGTTGGTGCTTTTACATTACAAATTTATATCAACGTTTATATCAAAACTTCATGAAATACAGAAAGCATTAAGATTCTCAAGCAGCAGTGCAATGTATTGTTTAAACAAAAGCACTTCAACATAAAGCTTACTTGAAGAAAGTGATAGATTTTCATAAATTCCACTAGTATTACCATCTTTAAAAGAAAACAGAGTTGACTGTTGGCTGCAACTATTGGCAAGACTCTCAATTTCCTGTGCTTTTTCTGTACTGACTTCTGAATAGATTTTTTAAGGGTTTTGTTTGTTTGAGAAAGTGCATGCATGGGGTGAGGGGCAGAGGGAGAGAGAGAAATGAGCATGGAGACTGACATGGGGCTCAGTTTCACAACCTTGAGGTCACAACCTGAGCCCAAACTGAGAGTCACACTCTTAACCTACTGTACCACCCAGGTGCCCCTGTATTGACTAATGAATATTAATACAGCTCTGAATTCCTGATAACTTTCTCTTTATTATTAAAGCTATTGCTTTAACATGTGACTCTTGATCTCTGGATCATAGTTTGAGCCCCACATTGGGCATAGAGCTTACTTTAAAAAGAGAGAAAGGAAAGGAAAGGATGGGGGGAGGAGAGGAGAGGGGAGAGGGGGAAGGAAATGAAGGAGGGAGGGAGGAAGGAAGGAAGGGAAAAAAGCAAGCTGTTACTTTAAGAGTTCCTTGAATTTATGCTTAGAGAAAGGAATTCAAATTTTACTCATCACAAGCACACATTTATGTCAAAGATGAACTAAGTAAACTGTAAACTTTGCAAAGTTTACCTTTTGTTTTGATTTTTGCTTCCTGGGAATCCTTATCCAACTGGGAACTAGAAAGTGAAAGGTCAATGTGGGTGTGTGTGTGTGTGTGTGTGTGTGTGTGTGTGTGTGTGTGTGTTAGGGGGCAAAATATACATATACATAACATAAAATTTACCACTTTAACCATTTTTAAGTGTACAGTTTTGTGACATTAAGTACTTTCACACTGTTGTAAGGCCAATGCTTAAACATGGAATAAAAGGACTAGTTTGCAACCTTGTAAAACTCTTAAGAGGAGATGAAAGGGAAATTCTCTTTCTCAGGACAAACAGTAGGGAGCTTTCAAAAGGAATCCAGTAAATTCCAGAACGAAAATGCCCTTCATATCTTTTCTTAACCTCCTTAATCTCTCTTAATACCTGAATCATGAGTATGCATAAGCTTTGTGTTAGGCTGTTGAGGTGAGAAGGCATTTTCATTCTTTCAAGAGCAAATACTTACTAGGTGCCAGACAGTTGCTAAATGCTCAAGGTACAAAGTAAAACAACAGCAATTATCTCCATCCTCCAGGAATTGCTAGTCTATTAGGGAAGTAAAAGTAAATCATTTATAAGGGCTATAATGAGGCACCTACAGGGTCCTATAGGAGAGACATCTTATTGGAGGGAGTTTCCAGGAAGGCTCTCTGGAGGGGGTAATGCTTGAGGCAAGTTCAAAAATGACTAGATGGACCTAGGCAAAGAAATGGGGTGCAGAGATGTGGAGGTAACCTGGAGAGCCTGTGATGTGTGGTCTTTGTGTTCAGGACGGGCGCCCTCTGTCTACTGCAGTCATCTGAGTTGATTGTTTTATTTTATAGCTGGTTTCAAATCTGAAGGAAGAAAATACTTTGCTGAAGCAGGAAAAAGAGACCCTCAATCATCTTATCGTGGAGCAGGCTAAGGAGATGACAGGTAAGACGCACGTGGGTATAACCTGCCATACTCCAGCCAACCTCAGATCAAAGTTTTCTATGTTCCGACTCTGCTTAGAACTGAAATGTTTTAAAAAGTTGAGATTGTCATCAGTAAATTTATGAAGTTGCAGGAGGCAAGCACTGTAAATATTTTGGTTGATTTAGTTGGTGAACTTACTTGTAAGTCTGGTCTTTCTGTGCACAAATGCGAATTCATGTATGGTCAGTATCCTGTGTAATTTTTTTAAAAATTTTGTTCTGCATGTATGATTTATTAGTGACTTATTTATTAGTGACTTTATTGTGACTTAATGGGATTCTGTTGAATTAGGAAGAAATCGTGAGCTAATATGTGTATGTATCTACATGTATTTATTTATTTTTTGTTAAACCAATGGATATTATTCTCCCAAGATCGGTTACTTTTTTCTACCTAAAAAAAAGGCAACTCTAATTTTTCAAGAAGAGAACTACTAGACGTGAAAATTTATTCTATTAGCTATTTGTGAGATAAGAATGATGATAATTTACAAGGAGTCTACATATATTTAAACGTGGGCTGAGAAGATACAGATTGAAGCTATAGGATTTGGTGGTGGAGACAGAGAGAAAGTGATGGGTTGGAGTAAGGACATAGTGCATGAAAAGAATCACCAGAATGTTATCCTTTTTGAAGTGGTTTTCAAAAAAGGAGTAACAATTTCTAAAGTTTTGAGATGAGGTATTATGACAATAATGGTGTATTATTACTGATGAGGAAATTGAGGGAGAAAAGCACCTATTTATGAGTAAAATTAATGAGATCAGTTTTTAGAGTGTTAAATTTTAGATGTCAGCTAGGACCTCCAAAAAGAGATGTCCTGAAAGCAAATTGAGATTAAAGATTAGAGACAGGAAGAAATAGGCCTTAAGGTATCCATTAAAGTTATGATGATAAGAGAACCCTTTGTGCTTTCCTCCCTGATACCTCTTCCCTCCCAATTAAAGGGCATCTTGTAAAGGAAAGAGAAGAGATCTGGAATTAAGCCTTATAGGATGACCACAAGTCAAGGATAAGGTGAAGAAAAGAAACCAGAAAAAAAAAATTGATAGGGGATATTAAAAACAGCCACTGAAGATGTGGAAAGAAGGCTGCCAGGATGCAGAATGTGATGGAAAGATCCAGAATGATGAGAATACTTGAACTTGGATGAGAACAAAGAACTAACATTAGATTTGCCTAGGGATAATTTCTTGGTAGCCTTATGGCAGCTTCTGCAAATTGGTGAGAATAAAAGGAAATTTATAGCATGTTATAGAGAGAAGAAATTCTTTCATTCCTTCATTCACACATTATTAAAGCCCTATACTAGGGAAGCGCCGTGGTGGGCACCCAGGAAGCAGTTGTGACAAGGCACTTGCAGCCCTCACCCTTATGGAGCTGCAAGGGAAAGAAATGGTGAAGCAGTCGGAGCAGGCAGGGCAGGCTAAGATTTAGCCCCGAAATATGAGAATAAAATGGGCCATATAAATGTTAGGAAGCTTAATATTTAGAAATGTAACTGTTTGGCTCATTTAGGTAAAACATACAGCTGAGATCTGAGGCTGTTTACTTTGCTTTATCTGCAGTCAGGGGCTCATCTTCCGTCTCCGGATGACGTCCCACTGGCAACAGAGACAGCAGAGTAGGGTAGTAAATGGAAAGGTCGGGGTACCCCCAGCAACACACAAGGGAAGTAACACAGATGGCCAGGCATGGGTTATCTTATCTGGTTAGAAATGGGGGAGTGATGGGACCGTGGGGGTTCAGCATGCTGGAAATATTATAAGATGTCAGCCTGGGGACTGAGGTGAGCAGAGCGTTGACATAGGACGTGGAGAGCTGGGTTCACTGAGAAGTCGCCACTCCCTCAGAGATCTGAGGAGTTTCTCTGACTTTTTGGCAGAGTACACTAATTTGGATTTTTGGATCCAATTACCACACTAATTTGGATCTTCTCATAAAAAAGAATTTTATGATAGCCTGAAACAGAATATTGGAATAAAAAATACTTTTGAAAAAAAAAAAATACTTTCGTTACTAAACAATGACTGGAGGAAGTTTATCAAGGATGTACTATAACCAGTGAATGATCTAGTGGCACTGAATCCATAGTACATGGAAGTACTCATTAGATGATTGTTGTTATTAACAAACTATTTTTTTTGGTCATATTTGCTCCTTCCCTACATTCATCAAGATATTCTTCATAGTTGATGGTGCTAAAAGTAAAAACCCTTTGCAGAGAAGCTGGAAGTCAGTGAACATGTTTGTCCTCTTGAGTCCTGGAGAGCCATCTTTGTTATGCTTTCCCCTCTTCTTTCAGAGGCTATGGAGAAGAAGTTAGTGGAAGAAACGAAACAACTGGAACTCGATCTCAATGATGAAAGGCTGAGATATCAGAACCTTCTGAATGAGTTCAGTCGCTTAGAAGAACGTTACGATGACCTCAAAGAAGAGATGACTCTGATGGTGGTGAGTCAAACACTTGCTTTTTTTAAAATTAAAACATTTTAGCACATACAAAAGCAGATAGAATAGTGGAATGAAGCCCATGTACTTCATATACTCATGACCCAATTCCAAAATGGTCAACATATTTCTATCCCTACTCTATCCTTCCTTCCCACACCATCCAGTGGTTTGAGTTGTTATAAAGTAAATCCTGCAAATCCTCTAACTTTGTTTATGAATACTTTGTAAAGTCAAACACTTTAAAGACTGGGCTATATAGACTTTGTCCATATGGGTGACTTCGTGTAAAATTTTCATATAAAGTAAATATTTATATTATTGAGTATTTACTGGTTTTTGTTAGGATTTAAAAGATATATTCCTATAAAAAGCAAATTCAGTCTCTATTTGTTACAAATTATCTTACCTATTTCAAGAACTCTTCTACATCTACCAGTATACCTCTTGTCCTTTTAATAGTTCTACACAGCCTCTCTATTCTCCTTATCCTACTGTCAGGAAACAAAGAGTTCCCTAGCTCTCTTGTTCCCTGTAAGTATTAGCCTTGGAGGTAACCTCATGGAACAGATGACTAGAAATGCTCTGAAATATCTCTTATAAAAATAAGATAATTTGAGATCTGTGGCATAGAATATTTGCTTCAAATTTTGCTTCTATCTGGATCCTTTGACAACATTTTTTTAAAAATGTGACATATAAAAGTCAAAATAAAGATTATGTAACAAGAAAGAAATGAAATCAATTTGTCACCTGGAAGAGAGAAAACCTGGTCTAAAGAGGTTAAAAAGCTAATTTAAATACCGCAGTTGGACTGTTATTTCAAACCTTGCTACTCTATCCTGATTTATATGTGACAAAGTGAAATTAGAATTAGGAGTAGGTCACCATTACCCTTACTGACAAACCAGAAGGGCAAATGATTAGGTCTTGTCTTCGTTGATCTCCTTGCTGCTCTTGGCCTCTTTGAAATCTTTCCTCCTTCACATTCTCCCATTTTTAGTTTTCTCTAGAGTCCTTTTCCTCTGCATTTGAATATCATTTTCCCCCGAGTTCCATTCTTGGGTATATTTTAATTCTATTTAGTGGATAACTGTGCCAACATTTGTGGTGAACCTATGCTTTGGTTATAGTTAGAGCTAAGCTTCATGTCCCATGAGGTGAGGTGTTTTGAGAGCTACTAATTACTTGGGATATTAAGAAGTGGCATTGGGAAAAGAAATGATCGGGATCATATAAACGTGGGAATCACTAGTTGAAACAGAGATAAACAGATTGTTTTTCTACAGAATTTCCTGGATTCTTTAATACTGGATGCCTTGTTAAACACAAAACAAAACGAGACAAAAAAACCAAAACTTCATTCCTTGGGAACCTCAGAAAATAAAATGAGGAATGCATGTGCCATGTATTCGTCACTTTCTGAGCACATTCCCAGAAATATCTGTGAGTTTAATGGTTCTCCTCCTTAGAGAGGTAGCCGTGTCTGGAAAAGACCTCCAGCAGTAATGACCATCCTCCAGCTTAGCAGGGCTGTTCTTTCCCACTGGGCAAGCCTCTGCCTGCTAGCCGCTCTGTTCCCGGCAATGTTGTGGAAAGAAGATGTAATGAAGTTCCGGGTGCAGTTCAGCTGCTTGATTTCTGATTTCTCAGCCTATAATCCTCTCCCCTGTATGCCTGTGACTCATTGCCATTCATCTTGGTTAACAAAATGGTCAGAGGGAGGGAAAAAGAAAATAGCAGAGGAGGGGAGATCAGAGTCTGCCTGCTTTCCACTCAGGAAGTCTGAGTAGGGTTTCCTTTATTTGGTCTCCTTTCGCAGCTCCAGACGCAGTCAAGATTGGAGTCTTTGGAGAGGATATTTGCCAGGAATTGCAGAGAATAAAAAAAATGGACATTATAATTTAGGATTAAATAATAGCAATATCTTATTTTAATGTGTAGGTAGAAACTTTGCAACTGATAGATGGGTACTTGGCTAATATTTCATTGGCGCTGTTCTGCAGATGGAGCTCTCACAGCCACAGCGCTTAGGAAGCATTTTGTGGTAAATAGACTCAAGTGGATGGCAGGAGACCTTAGGGAGGGGAACTGAGAGACTGCCTCAGGACTTCTGGTAATCTGTGTAATAATGCATGGGCCAGAGTTCATGCTGCTGATTACCGGGGTCTAGATTTGTTGGCCCTGGAACCAGGAAGTGTTGTGGGATTTTCCTCCAGGAACATTCAATTGTAGAGTAGACGCAAAGAAGAAAACACTAAATCCAGGGCCAAGGAAATTCGAGGAGACAGTGAAAGGATGAGGCAGTGGAATGCAGGCTTGTGAAGTGTTTGAGTAGGGAGGGAGTCTAGCATGTCCACAATGGGGTCAGTAACCTTGACAAAGGGAGTAAAACAGATTCAAGAAAAGGAGGAATTACTGGAGACCTGACAGATTAAAAGAGGACGTATGAGATACAGATCTTGAAGGAGCACTTGACAATCAAGTAGGATGTTTGTCCTTGTAATTGAATAGCATATGGGTTAAAAGCTTGGGGGACACGAAGGCCGGGCTCAGGGGACTTGTCGCCTCTCCTTACTGCAGGGTCCTAACAATGATGGCAGCATCCGTTCATGTTAATTGAATCCTTGTTACATGGCAGGCACTATGCTAACTCTTTACTTGCACTATCCTATTTACTCTTCACATAAACCCTGTTAGGCACGGGGCGCCTGGGTGGCTCAGTCAGTTAAGCGGCTGCCTTCAGCTTGGGTCATGATCCCAGGGTTCTTGGATCGAGTCCCGCATCGGGCTCCCTGCTCGGCGGAGAGCCTATTTCTCTCTCTCCCTCTCCCTGCCTCGCTGCTTACTTGTTCTCTCTCTCTCTCTCTGTATCAAATAAATAAATAAAATCTTAAAAAAAAAAATCTATTAGGCAGATAATACTATTATTCACCTTTTCCTGATGATGAAAGTGAGGCCTGGAGAAGTTGGGCAAGGGACAAGTAAGTGGCAGACCTGGAATTCCTACCCAGCTTTCTCTTACTTCAGACCCAGAGTATTTAAATACTGCCTCGTATCCAGAAGTTACATTAAATAGCAAATATACAGTGTTGGTTCTATTTATACCTTAAGGTATTTGTTGTTTAGTAACACATACCTGAGGGAAAATAGAGGTCTCACTCATCTTTAATAAGCTTATTAAAAAACTTTTGTCCAGGTATTTCTGAGGACCTACCTATTTCTCTTAATGATACGACCAATTTATTAATAAACACTTTCCCATACAACTGTTGGCTAGGAACTTCACGTGAGGTTGTTTGTGTACATTAAACAGTAAATCTGAGTGCCTTTGACTATGTGGGGTGACTCTCCCTTTTAGTGTGTACCCTAGCTGCTAGATAGTTTCAGAAGTTCTGGGGTTCTTGGGTCTTCCTTATGCACTGGAGTACAGGTTGGGGTGGCCTGGCCGACTTTCATCCGCCCCTGCATGCTGGCTTTCCTTTGGTCATATGGGTGGCTGTGCTCTCTGTAAGCTGGATATGGGAGAGAAAGGGGCAGAGAAGCTCTTTGTGACTTCTGGCTCTTCCTGCAGCTGGGTGGGGGGTGGGAGGGGAAGTAAAGGAAATTGGACAGATCAGAAAAGCTTCCAGAAGTCTTTCTGCAGCTCCCAGAGCTTCTGTAAGAGCCAGTAACACTGTGAGATACGGGTCACTGAGCCTTTCCACCTCTTCTGCAGGGGGCACCCTAGGGGTGCCGAGCACAAAATCCGGCCTCTTTATTGCTTCTTTCTTCAAGTCATTCTCTAACGCCCCGTCCTGCAGAGAGGAAGACTGCAGTTGTTTAACTTCTCTGTTTTCCATAAGCTTTCTGAATGCTAATTTCATAGGTACCATGTGTCATAGAAATGTCACCTGCACTCCCTGAATTAATGGCCCCAAGACGTCAGCGGGTTCCTGGAGCAGCTTTCTTACCTTTCCTGCACGGCTCATCCTTCCCACTGCTGACTCCAGAGATTCAACTTCATGCACAAAAGTGACAGAAATTACAGTCATGTAGAACCCCCTCTCTTTTTTTCTATTTATGTTCAAATACAGTGCAGTAAAATGATTATGCTATCATTAAACATATTTCATGAACTTTTTACTAAGTTTTATTTAATTGCAACACTGAAGTCAGTGTTTGGTTGCTGAGGCATTATACCTACACTTCACCCAGTGTGACTGGCCTCTCACAACTTAAAAATCCCAAAGCAGGGGCGCCTAGGTGTCTCAGTCAGTTAAGCATCTGCCTTCAGCTCAGGTCATGATCTCAGGGTCCTGAGATGGAGCTCCACATCAGTCTCCCTGCTCAGCGGGGAGTCTGCTTCTTCCTCTCCTTCTGCCCCTCACCCTGCTCATGTTCTCTCTGTCCCTCTCTCAAATAAATAAATAAAATCTTTAAACAAACAATTCAAAGGGGACTCTGCTAATAATCATAGATGATTTTTGTTTGAACATTTGGTTTTGTGACTTTTCTTGTCATGCCCTGCTGGTGCATCTTTCTCTCTCTTTGAGGAGCTCAGAAAGTGACCTTTTTGTGGGGGTTTATTAAGGACAACATGGAACAGACTGGGCGTGAGAACAGCAAGTCAGTGGGGTGGGGGTTAAAACCAAGTTGAGGTGGGTGCTATTTTACTATAACTGGTCTAATTATATTGTGTTAATTATAATTGGTTTTTCTGCCTTGCAGAATGTGCCTAAGCCTGGACACAAGAGAACAGACTCCACCCACAGCAGCAATGAGTCCGAATACACCTTTAGCTCTGAAATTGCAGAAACTGAAGACATGCCATTGAGGACAGAGGTACATTTTAGATACCTGTTACTACAAGTAGGATGCAACCGTGCTGTTATTCATAGAGAACATTTCCACTGCAGAGCAGACCTCGTTTGCCCATAAATGTAACAGTTGTTTAAAAAAAAAATTTTTTTTTTTTTAAGATTTTATTTATTTGACAGAGAGAAACACAGCGAGAGAGGGAACACAAGCAGAGGGAATGGTAGCGGGAGAAGCAGGCTTCCTACTGAGCAGGGAGCCCGATGTGGGGCTCGATCCCAGGATCCTGGGATCATGACCTGAGCCGAAGGCAGACGCTTAACGACAGCCACCCAGGCACCCCTGTTTCAAACCTTTTATATTTCTTAAGTGACCAGTGGGTGCTTAATTAGCTTATTGTTACTTATATTTTCTTATATGTACATACATATTTATTACGGTTATTTTTTGGTCAATAGACATTTTAATTTTTAATGTAATGTAATTTTGATGACCAGATTTTCGCTTTTGTAATTTTAACATACCCTGTTACAAAAAAACATAGCCTGTCATGAATTTCAGACAGGTAAATTGTTTTAATAAGGCCTTTTGTCCTTGAATATTATAAATAACCAAGCCCAGGAGTTCAGCAAAACTGCTGCCTCTGTTTGACGACAGTTTTTACCAATGTAGTTTTTGTCCACAAAAATGCAAGAAGATACCGTATGAATCTGCCTTAGTGTTTGTGTTATCTGATATGAAACCAAAATAGCACAATGCTGTGACTCCAGGAATACAGTGACTTTAAGTTAGGTTGTTCCCAAACCAGTTTTCAGATCTTCTTTGCAAACATGCTATTAGTGTCACTAATGCGTAATTCAGGCACTAC
Organism: Procyon lotor; assembly: GCA_028646535.1. NCBI lineage: Eukaryota > Metazoa > Chordata > Mammalia > Carnivora > Procyonidae > Procyon > Procyon lotor. The sequence goes on along the minus strand of JAQQSY010000203.1, from coordinate 3,298 downwards.
TCTTCTATTTTTATATCATATTCTGAGAAAATGGCCAAGTCAGAAATAGACTGCTTCTGGCAGAACAGCTGAAGAAAGCTGAATGATTCTTTCCTTTCTTGTCTTAGTTTTACTCAGGAATAAAGAGTTTCTGCCATCTTGTTCTGTTCATTTTTAGGAAAAGTATCATATAGTTGGAATCATACATACAAGAACCCTAAGTTAACTTACCCAAGGTCACAGCGTGTAAGTGACTGAGCCGGGATTCTAACTGAGGTTGGTCTGCTCAGAGCCCCTTGCTCTGGTTCCTCCCCCCGGGCATTTTCCACTGCCGTCCCCCAGTCCTCCAGTCTGTTTCTCTCTGTAGCTAAGGTCAGCCTACAGATCACTGATGGAGCAGGATGCCCACCGTATAGCAGGATAGAAGCTGTTCCAGTTATTCACTGCTGTGTAACAAACCATCCCAAACTTAGGTGCTTTCAAGCCACAGCAATTTATTCATGTTCACAACTCTTTGGATTCTGCTGCATGGGATTAGTTGGAGCACCTCCCTGCATCCCACCCCATGTAAGAGGACCTCAGGCCTCTGCAAGAGACTTCTCTGTTCAGCAGCGTGGTGAATGTGCTCTGAGAGTGTAAGAGCAAAAGACGCCAGGGCTTGTGGGGCCAGGCCCAGGACCAGCGCCATGTCAGTTCTGCCACATTCTGTGTCAGCAAATTACAAGGCCAGCCCAGACTCTGCAGAAAGGGAGTAGACCTCATTTCTTTTCTTTTCTTTTTTTTAAGATTTTATTTATTTATTTGACAGAGAGAGAGATCACAAGTAGGCAGAGAGGCAGGCAGAGAGAGAGGGGGAAGCAGGCTCCCTGCTGAGCAGAGACCCCGATGTGGGGCTTGATCCCAGGACTCTGGGATCATGACTTGAGCCGAAGGCAGAGGCTTTAACCCACTGAGCCACTGAGGCACCTCCCTCATTTAGAGATGAAGAAAAAAGACATTTGCATTGGGAGCAATCACTGGTAACCATCTTTGGAGACTACCGCAAAGTTAGACTCTGAAGGTTTCAGAATGACAGCCTCTGAGCCTCTAGTGGGTATGAAAGTTTTGGGATTGCACGCAGCTGGTCTTCACGGGAGTACTCACTCCCAACAGTCCAAGGGAAGTATACACACTGTTGGCTCCAGTGTAACACAACTTGAGCAGCTCCTGCAAGGGTGGGAAAACAGACAGAAAGGTTCTGTTTGCTGCAGGTTGTTTTGTACTAAACTCAGGACAAAGAGGCTTCTTATTGATAGTTTTGATTGAGGACATTACATTTTTAACCTCAAAAACTCTTCTCTGCTTTACCTAATTTTTACTAGTAAGTGTATTTGTCAGTGTCTTTACTCTTTTCAAATTTGTCCAAATTCTTAGAGTTGAGGGGAGAGTTAACTTTCTTGTTTCTAAAAAAAAAAAAAAAAAACAAAAAACTTTCTTGTTTCTAATGCTCTCCCATATTTCTGCAGACTTTTTCTCAAATTAAGAGTTAGTTTAGGGGCACCTGGGTGACTTAGTTGGTTAAGCATCCAACGCTTGATCTCTGCTCAGGTCTTGACCTCAGGATTATGGTTCAAGCCCCATGTTGGGCTCCACTCTGTGTGTAGAAACTACTTTAAAAAAAAGTTAGTTTAGAGTGGGATTTACTCATCTCTTTTGAATAATGGTGTATGAACTGTGCTCTAGAAATCGCAAACAGATCTGGAGTATTAGGTATTGTCCTTCATATGCACTGACCATCAGCAGTAAGTCATACATCTGGAAATCTCTCAGCAATGGGAAAGGCTTTTCACTGAACTAGTCATTTTCTTCCTTGTGACTAAGTGCATGCATCGGAAACATGGCTGGCTCTGACTAGACGGTTGTCATGACCATTGGACAGACTAGTAACTCTCCTCCTTGGGACTGAGTCCATAACCTGAGCCTCAGTCTCTCTGTGCCTCAGTTTCCTCCTCTGTGAAGTGATATGCTGTGATGATTATCTTACCTTAGAGTAGTGTTTTGAAGACTGAGATGATTCCTTTAAAGCACTTATAACGGTGCTTGATACATAAAAAGTGTCCAATAAATCCGTGTTTTTGTTCTAATAAATAGATTTCCAGTGATCATCCTACAATTTTGATTGGGTGTGATCAGGACCAGAAAGATAGAAATCTGTAAAACTGGTAATAGTAAAAGAGAAATTGATTATCAGAAGGGAAGTTGAGTGGGAAAGAAGTATCAGACCAAGCCTATGGCTGTGAATTTGCACTTCTGATTACTTTTGACTTCCAGGTCTGTGTTTCTCCCTATAAGTGCTTCCACAATGGCCAGGTTTACAGATTGCCCCTAACAAAGTAAAGGAGCAACTACTACTATGTGTAGTATTCTCAAGTAGCTCCTTCAGAATCTGGTGCTAGGAAAATAATCAGCCCCCTCTTGGTTATGAATGGATTTTTTTAAATTTAAAATAAGAGTTTTTCCAACTGTTTTGGAACACAGAATTCCAACCTCATTCATGTAATGATCGCAAAATTGGATGTAAAAAAGAACTGATGTCTTTCTAGCTTTGCCAAACCTGTGATTTGTTGTTCACAAGTAAGACTGGAACATGCATGAATGGACACCATGCAGAACACTCTTAAATTATTACTGGCCCTTATGCCTAAGCAACTTTGCAGTTGTCAGATTTTTTTTTTTATTCTTCCATCTCCTCTATAGAATTTTGCTTTTATCTATCAGTCAACTAATTCTTTATGCAATATTTGCTAATATCTAAAAAGTACCCCATCCCATTTTTAAATTAATTTTTTTTTTTAAGAGAGAGAATGAGCGGGCACCAGCCTGGGCAGGCTGGGGAGCAGAGGGAGAGGGAGACAGAGACTCATAAGCAAGCTCCACACCCAACACGGAACCTGAGACCCTGGCTCAGTATCCCTGAGATCTCATGATCTAAGCCAAAATCAAGAGTTGGACATTTAAATTACTGAGCCATGCGGCTACCCCACCCCATCCTATTTTTAATGAGATTCCTTTTAAACAAAAATGCCCTAGATTGATAGGGATGATTCCCAAACCATGGTATTTTAAGTACAATGAAGGAAGTTAGGAGGTAAAGTCTCCTATTATAGTGTAAAAAAAATTAGGTAATTAAAATTTTCAGGGACACATACATCATTAATGGATGAACAAACATTAAAAACACATGAATGGAATGTTTACATTGTAAATAAACTAAAATACAAGTATTTGTGGGGGGTATAGAAATGAGTTTTTACAGGAATGAAAATCTAGGGGCACCTGG
>JAQQSY010000202.1:0-28305 GCA_028646535.1 Procyon lotor | reverse complement strand
ATATAGTATTCTTGGCTGCATATTTTTCTCATTTAGTGCTCTGAATATATCGTGCCAGTTCTTTCTGGCCTTCCAGGTCTCTGTGGATAGATCTGCTGTCAATCTAACATTTTTGCCTTTGTATGTTACAGATTTCTTGTCCTGAGCTGCTTTCAGGATTTTCTCTTTGTCACTGAGACTTGTAAGTTTTACTATTAGATTTCGGGGTGTAGACCTATTTTTATTGATTTTGAGGGGGGTTCTCTGTGCCTCCTGGATTTTGATGCTTTGTTCCCTTTGCCAGATTAGGGAAATTCTCTACAATAATTTTCTCCAATATACCTTCCGCCCCTGTCTCTCTTTCTTCTTTGTCTGGGATCCCAATTATTTTAATATTGTTGCGTTTTATGGTATCACTTATCTCTCAAATTCTCCCCTCGTGTTCCAGTAGTTTGTCTCTCTTTTTCTCAGCTTCTTTATTCTCATTATTTGGTCTTTTATATCACTGATTCTTTCTTCAGTCTCATTTATTCTAGCAGTGAGGGCCTCCATTTTTAATTGTACCTCATTAATACCTTTTTAAATTTCAACTTGGTTAGATTTTATTTCTTTTATTTCTCCAGAAAGGGCTTTTATTTCTCCCGAAAGAGATTCTCTAATATCTTCTATGCTTTTTTCGAGCCCTGCTAGCATCTTGATAACTGTCATTTTGAACTCTATTTCTGACATATTACTAATGTCTGAATTGACTAAGTCTCTAGCCATCGCTACTGTCTCTTCTTTTTTTTGTGGTGAGTTTTTCCGCCTCATCTTTTTGTCAAGATAAGAGTAGATGGGTGAGAGAGAAAGATTCTCTGTAATTCTGCAGTTTTCACTTATTGATTAACTAGGTCTTGGCTGGATATTCTCGCTGATCTTCTGGGGAAGGGGTCCGTTGCCATGGTTCTCAAATGTCTTTGCTCAAGGCGGAATTGCACCACCCTTGGCAGGGCATGGGCCAAGCACTTTGCTCAGGTTCACTCTCGCTGCTCTCGCTCTTGGAGTCTTTGTTCCCTGAGCACTTTCTGTACTGCCCTGGAGGCTGGGAATGAAAATGGCGGCCTTCCAGTCTCTGGCCCAGAGGAGCCGAGTGCTGGGCACTGCTCCTCCACACGCCCTCAGGGGAAAGCGGTCAATCACTCCCATCTCCCTTGTCTGCGGCCCACACTCTGTCCTCAGCAAGCCTGTGGCAGAGCACCTCTATCTGTGGCACGCGTGGCCCCGGCTGAAGTCCCCAAACCTAGCAGATTCCTGCTGCACGCTCCCGCAGCACTCCTCCTGGAGGAGGAAGAAGGGGGTGTCTCCGGAGCTGCCTTCCATGGGGTCCCCACTTAAAGTGCAATAGTCCGACCGTGTCTCAATTCATATAGTCCATGGTAAGCCTAAGCAGACATGGCGTTGTGCGGCTTCTTCTCTGCCGCTGGCTTCTCCGCCTCAATACCTGTGGGTTCTGCTGCACTCGGGCTCCCCTGGTCCTTCAGTGACCCCACGGGTCCTGAAACCACACTGTTTCTGCAAGGGCTGAACCCCTCTTAGCCTCCGAAGTGATGTCCTTCAGTGGAGCAGATTAAAAGTTCCAGATTTTGTGCTCCATGGTTCTGCGGCTGTTAGGAGCCAGCCCCTCCCCTTAGGGTCTCTCTTCCAGTCGCTTTAGATTCACTTTTTCCACATGTCCTACCTTTCAGAAAGTGGTCGATTTTCTGCTCCTAGAATTGCTGTTCTTATTATCTTCTCTCTCCTGTTGTGTTTGCCAGCTTTTAGAGTGGTTTTGTGCCTCTCTAGCTGAACTTCTGGGAACCAATGCTTTCTCTGCCTCCTACACCTCCGCCATCTTGCCTGCTTTGTGGCTGTGGTTATTTATGTAAGAAGTGGAGAGGGGGAAGGGCTTTCTCTTCTTTCTAGAATCTGGGCGGTTTCTTTGGAAATGGCTAAGAAGCTGTCCTCAGAACCGGAGGCGAGCCCGAGGTCTAACCGATGGATTATTTATAATGTATTATTTAATTTCCAAAATTCTTTTTTTTTAATTGATTTCTTGTTTAATTCTGCTATGGCCAGAGAACATACTCTGTAAAATTTTAATTTTTTGAAATGTATTGAGACTTATTTTATGGTCTGGCATGAACACTTGATAAGAATAGTTGTTGGGTGGAGTGTTCTATAAAATATCCTTCAGTCTATATTAGTTGTTAGTGCTATTCAGACCTTCTATAGACATACCAGTGTTTTGAAAAACTGATCTGTTACTGAGCATTTGTGTTAAAATCTCCAACCATGGTGTGTGTGTGTGTGTGTGTGTGTGTGTGTGTGTGTATAATGTAATATATTTATAATATTAAATACTACTTATATTCCTTTAGTTCTGCTAGTTATTAGGTGCTTGTTCTATTAAAATTAGTATGTCTTCTTGATAAATTGATTCTTTTTTAACTATGAAATTTCCTTTTTTATTTCTGATAATCATCTTTGTCTTGATATCCACTTTTTCAAATAGTAATACAGACACAACAAGCTGTCTTTTGCTTTTGGTTAGTGTTGTATATATTTTCATATTCTTTTACTTGTAACCCATTTTTCTCTTTATATGTAAAGTGTATTTCTTATAGATATGTAGTATATAATTTTTTTAATCTGGTCAAAAAACTTTGTCTTTTATTGGAGTATTTAGTCCACTTATATTTCATGTAATCACTGGCATGTTTGAGTTTAAATCTATATTTTGATATTTATTTTCCACTTGTCCTTTTTGCTTTTTGTTCCTCAGTTATTCCTTTAGAGGCTACTTTTGAATTAATACAATATTTTAGTGTTCAATTTTATTTTTTCTGTTGGCTTTATAACTGTGCCTCTTTTTATAATTTTACTTGTTGCTCTAGAGAAAGTAATACGCGTTCTCACCTTTCAGAGTTTACTTTTAGTCAATGTTATATCACTTAAGTTTCTCATTCTATACTTCTCAGTTCTTCCTTTACACTTATTTTTCCCATTTCACTAGTATAAAAATATTATAGCAATACAATTCCATTTACCCACCCCTATCATCCTTAGTCTTAAAATTGTCATATCTTTTACTTATACATGTGTTATAAACTAACCTTATAAAATTGTTGCTTTTGCTTTAATCAATAAGTCATTTTTAAAGAAAATTAGGAAGAAAGCTCTCTAATATTTTTTTGAAAGCTCTCTAATATTTACTGACCTATTTACTCTTTCCATTTCTTCACTTCCTGTAGATCTGAGTTTCCATTTAGTATCACTTCCTGAAGAATGTTTCTTAAGATTCCTTAGAGTGCTGGTTCAGAGGCAACAGATTTTCTCATATTTTTTTTTAAAAGAAAATGTCTTCATTTCACCCTTATTTTGTAAAGAAATATTAGCAGGACTGGATATAGAATTATGGGCTGACTATACTGGTTTTTTTTTTTTTTTAAAGATTTTATTTGACAGAGAGAAACACAGAGAGGGAACACAAGCAGAGGGAATGATAGCGGGAGAAGTAGGCTTCCTGCTGAGCAGGGAGCCCGATGTGGGGTTCAATCCCAGGACCCTGGGATCATGACCTGCGCCGAAGGCAGATGCTTAACATCTGAGCTACCCAGGCGCCCCATACTGGTTTTTTTAAATTTAGCCCTTTAAAGATATCATTCCTTACTGCTGAGGTATGGCCTTACTCAAGTCTCCACTGGATGCTGAGTGCTGATGAGGTATTAACAGAGTGTTAGGGACATCTCTGCACTCTGGTCCAGAACTCTACTGTAACTCCTAACTCTGCTTGATTTCTTGTATGCCTGTTCTACTCTCAGCTCCAGAGGTATTACTTTCATGAAAGCCTAGTGTAGCCTCTCCTTGGACCTTAGCAGCCCAGCACTCAGCTAAGGACTCACTGGAGCACTCTACTTCGAATTCTGGGGCTCACTTCTGCACAGTTGCCACTTAGATTCCAGCCCTTTCTGTATCCCCAAACTGATACGAGCTTCCTTAGCTCCGGTAGAATGCTGTACTATTTCGACTCAGGCTGCATCTCCGCTACTTTTGTGAAATTGCCCCTAGGCAGAAAGCAGAGTGGGAAGGAAGGTGGGATGTGTAGTACTCACCCTGAGTCTCCCTGTTTTCTAATGCCTAAACATGTTTTCCTTTCATACTCTACCCAGTTTTATAGCAATTTATGGTGTGCTCTGCTCATACTGAGTCATGAGAGGCAGCTTTTAAATTTTTAGGATTTTTTCCAGCCAGTTGTTAAATCATTGGTAGCTTGAAATCAGCCAAAGGAGGAGTATTTTTGCCATGGAAACAGGCAAATGTCACAAATCAAAGCTTTTTCTTTTTGTTTATTGGAGCACTGGTTGTTAAACATTTACCAGCACACACTGCTATAGTGGAAGGACTAGTCAGGTACTAATTACCCCATCATGGCTAGAAGATGAAGTTTCATTTTCTTTTACCTTACCTATTTATTAATCCCTTTTCAATTTGATTTTAAATTGCCTCCAGTCTACTTAAAAAGACTACTTTATCACTGAACTTTTCTGTATTCTTTTTAGTTTTAATGCCTCTGGTAACTTGTCTACTCATATTTGATGGTCTTTCTTCTGACTTTGGCTACTGTAAGTATACATTAAATTGGCATTTTTTTCCTGTCTTCTTGATTGTTTATTTTGTGCTATAGTTACTGATTTCTTACTTTTGCTTCTTACTTGCTGTCTTTCCCTGTCATTTGCTTTCTCTTCCAGATAGCTGAAAGAAGAAAGAAAGAAGAAGCTTCTATCACTTAATGAAAGTTGAATTACATGGATGAACAACAAGCTTGCCCCTTCCTGCTGATAACACATACGTTAGCTAGTCTGGTGCATCCTATTCTGATTTTTGGCTTCTTTGTCTCTCTGACTTCTCCACTGAAGATAAATTGATACTTGAAGCTGAGAAAAGAGGAGAAGTGGAGATAAGAAAGAGAAGGGAAGGAATCCTAAAGGTACATGTGTACCTGCCAAGGTAGTTGCCCGTCTTCTTGTGACTACTTGTGCCTTCTACAAATTTCAGTTTATGCCTTCATATTGAATGTTGTCACTTGAAACAAATGTGTTCTGATTTTCAATTCTACCTTTCATGTGGTGAAAATCCACATCCTCCATAGTCCTTCCCTTCTTTTCATTGTAAAATCCTCTTTCTTCTGCATAGTAAGAATTTTCTAGTCTTTCCCCAAATTAGGCATGAAGTGATGTTATTCAGTATATTCTCTATGATCTATATTCTCAATTCAATTGGAAGCCACTTAAGGGCAGGGATCATTTTCTCTGTATTTCTTTGTTTCCTACCTACTATCTAATAATTGTAGATAATTGAACACATTGACATGTAGAAACTCAACAGATCCCTGGTGATAGCTTGACTACTGCATCTATTTAAATATACATATTATTTGCATAAAAATCTATTTAATTTTTGTTCCTCTCCAAATCATCTCATCCTGTTTACTTGACACTACATCATCAACACAATTAATCACTTCTTTTAGAAGAAATGAGTTTAATTAGTTAAACATCAATCCATGAATTTAGTAAAATGGCTAATCTAATACATTTATCTTAACAAACAAGATAATTTGATGTGGCCTAGTTATTTTAGAGACTAGTTATTATAGTTTATCAAATGTGCTTCATCTGCCATGATGTGATTGGATGATTGTGATTAACCTTTAAGTACCCTTATCATTTCTTTTCCCACTATCAGGGATCTAAAAAAAGCATCGTGGTTGTGTTTCCTCTGTTGAGGAAATTCCCCTGGCTCTGTATCCACTCTTTCCCTGGAACTTCCTCATGCTGGCCTGATTTCTTGTCTTTACAGCTTATTTTCACATAAGTAGAATTCTCACTTTCTGTATACCCTCTTTTGTAGAGTAATCAAGCAGACTTGGCTTGCCATTTTCATACTACTTTTACAATATGCATAAAACAGACAATTAAGAGACACAATACATAAAACACAATTACCATTAATTTTTAATATGTAAGCCTGACAGATTAGAGACCAGTTTCATTATGAGACCTGCAGAAAGCTCACAGAAGTTGAGGAGTATTTAAATTGTCTTTTTTCATATCTATTCCAAGACATCAATTTACAGATAACAATACTGAAGCTCAGAGAAAGGGAAATGACCTGCCCTCAGTCATGTAGTCAGTTAACTTTAAAGCTGGAAACAACCCCGGTCTGACCCCTTAGTCCATAGCTCTCTCCACTATCATTAATATTTTAATTCAAGTTGTCCTCTTTTCTGTTTTGTTTTACTTACCTTAAAAGAGTTGAAATACCCTTTTTTTCATTGTTTCTTGACTCCTCATCCTCTCCAGCCCTATTTCTTTCCTACTCTTCATGGGAAATTTTCTATAACAAGTTGGCTGTAGTTGCCTTCACCTTTCCCTTACTTCCATTCTCTCTTTAATCTACTCTGACCTAACTTCATTCCACCCCACCTCCACACCCTTGAAAGATTCATGTCAATGTCCCCAATGACTTCCTGTTGTTAAATGCATTGTCACTTCTTGTCCTCATCTTACTGAGCTATCAGCAGTACTCAGTGTGAAACTGAGGTTTTTTTTTTTAATTGTATGAACCACAAACTATTGATTTTCCTCTTCCCTTACAGGCTATTATTTCTCAGTCTTTTATTGGCTCTTACTCTCCTACCCAGTCTCTGATTATTAAAGTGTCTCAGAGCTCTTTTTAATATACACTCTTGTAGTAGTAGGTTTTCTTATTCATTTCTGTGGATTTAAACATTGACTAGATAATGATAACTCCCACACTTAACTCACCAGCCCTTTCCATTAAGCTTTAAATTTATTTATACAACTCTTTACCTGACATTTTTCTTTGGATATTGAGTAGGATTTCAAGTAAACAAGTCTAAGATGGAACTCTTAATTCCCAACTTCCCCAAGCATGTTCTTGCCAGTCTTTACTATCTTAGAAGATTATTTAACTAGTTGCCCAAAGTAAAAACAAACAAACAAAACTATGGAAAAACCCTGATTAGAAAATCTAACAAACGGGCACCTGAGTGGGTCAGTCATTAAGCATTTGCCTTCAGCTCAGGTCATGATCCCAGGGTCCTGGAATCGAGCCCTACATCAGGCTCCCTGATCAGCAAGAAGCCTGCTTCTCCCTCTCCCACTGGCCCTGCTTGTATTCCCTTTTTAGCTGTCTCTCTTGCTCTGTCAAATAAATAAATAAACTTAAAAAAAAATAAAACCTAACAAAGTATTACAAAAAATAAAATTACTATCTCATGTACCTCATGAATACAGATGCAAAAAAATCCTTAAAATATTAGGAAATAAAATTATCCTTGGTAATATTTGATTTAATATTAAAAAGTAAATCATTATAACTCACCTTACTAGTAGAATAAAGGAGAAAAATCATAGTTATCTCAATATATATAAAAAAAATCATTTGACAACATTTATTCCTACTCATTGATAAAAACTTTTGGCACTCTAGGAATAGAGGGAATTTCTTCCTTTTGATCAAAGGCATCTATGAAAAACCAACAGTTAAGATTATTTTTTTTAAAGAATTTTAGTTTATTTATTTGAGAAAGAGAAAGAGAGAAGGAGTATGATCTAGGGTTGGGGCGCGGGGCAGGGGGGAGACAGAGGGTGAGGGAGAGGCAGGCTTCCCGCTGAGTAGGGAGCCCAATGCAGTGCTTGATCCCAGGACCCTGAGATCATGATGTGAGCCCAAGGCAGACTGAGCCAGCCAGGTGCTCCAGCAGTTAACAATCTTTTTTCTTTTTCTTTCTTTCTTTTTTTTTTTTTTATTGTTGTTAACATATAATGTATTATTTCCCCAGGGTACATTTCTGTGCATCATCGGGCTTACACATTTCACAGCACTTACCACAGCACATACCCTCCCCAATATCCATAACCCAGAAGTTAACATTCTTAATGGTGGTTATTTTTTGCCAAGTATTGAGATGTTTTTTATTTTATTGGTTAGAGGACAGGGATGTTGCTAAACATCCAGTAATACCCAGGGTAGCCTCTATCACAAAGACATGTCCAAGGTTGAGAATGGTGTCATGGTTTAAAAACCCTTAGTTAGGGTTATATAAGGGTATGCATTTCTCAAAACTAATTAAGTGGTATATTTTAGATTTTTGCATTTCATCATATGCAAATTTTCCTGTAAAAATAAAAGAACTAAAGCCACATATGATTCTTGTTAATGCTATACATATGGTAGTAGGGGGTGGGGATTGAAGTGTTCTGATGATCTGACTTTCTTTTACCCTAAGATCATAAGAGAAATAGCATGGATAGATTCATGGATAGTGGAGGAGATAGAAGGACAGCTTATGTGATGAAGTATACATAGTAAAATGTTAATGGTCGGTCTACATGGTGAGCATCTGGGTGTTCATTATTCAATTCATCTGACATTTCTAGAAGTCCGAAAATTTTTATGATAAAATGTTGTCATCCATGATTTTTTACTTTAGCTTACCCTTCCATACTCATTCTGTCAGCATGACCTGCCTATTCTGTTATCAACATATAACCAATTCACATTTTTCTATTTCTACAGCCATCAACTTGGTCTAAGCTACCAGCAACCCTCTAAACCAGAGCAGTAGGCTGCTCACTAGTCTATCTCTGCTTTTTTTTAAGCTTCTTTATAATCTGTGTGTCGGACATGCTGTACTGGGAGCAAACTCTCGCAAGGATCTACTGGAGCTAGCCTCTGTCTACTTCTTGAACTCTGCTCTAGATCACCCACTCTGGCACTCTGAACAGCCACGTTGGACAGCTTTTTTTCTCGAACATGTCAGACTTTTCCCCACCTCATGTCTTTACTCTAGCTGTTTCCCCTACCTGGAACGCATTTCCCTGGCTTTTGACATCACAGCTCTTTTCTTCTTGCGGGTCTCAGTTAATATGCTACTTCCTCTCTCTCCATCTAAATTATCCTCTTCCCGTCAACTCTTTTCACTTCACCCGTATTACTTTTTTTTTTTTTCATAGCAACTGTTTGAATTTATCTTATTTATTTGTGTACTCTACTTGGATTTTAAACTCCAAGAAAGCAGGAACCATATTTGTCTTGCTCATTGCTCTGTCATCAGGCACCAAAATAGTGCCTGACACATGTTAAGCATAAAATAAATATTCATTTTCTGAGTGAATGGATGGGTGATATATTCAGAAGCTTGGTGACATTTTTTTTTTCAGTGCCCTAGAAATACCCCCCGACTGGCAAATGAGATTCCACAAGGCACTCTCTTGGACAAAGAAAACACCACATAGAGATTTATAGAGGAATATGAAACAGATGGTTGTGGAGAGCTGGTCCTCAGGGCTTGCACACCTCTGGGCTCAACTCACTATCTTGATTTTTCATTGACTTGTCTCAGGAATAGAGAATTAATTAAATGAATTATGGAATGTACTTCCTGACGATAGGATCCCTGTAGATATTAAAAATGGTGTTGTAGAGGAATATTTATTGACACAGAAAAAAGTTCATGATATATTACCAAGTAAAAAAAGAAAGCTTCAGAAAATGTGCTTAATGTTATCTCCAGACCACTGAATACCCTGAACAACCTCATAATTTTCTTAACGACAGTCTTCCAAGGTTGTTAGGAAATTATTTTCCTTGGCTTAGATCTTCTGAGGGCAAACACCTTTGGTCTCTTTTGCAATCAAAGGGACTGGGTATTTTTGGAAATCCCAAATATAGAAAAGCCTCGAAGTAGGTGTAATTCTTTGGATATTTATTTAATATTAAATGTCACTGGCCTGCTGGGAACCAAAGAGAAGGTGAAATTAACCAAAAAGGAGTTTGTGTTGTACTACATTGTATTATATGCCATGAAAGAGTTCAATTCCCACTGGTCATTCCTGTGATACAATAAGAGAGCTGAAGTGCTCCAATTTGAAAGCCACAGGGAGAGATTCATCTCTCTGAGTGTTCCTAAGTTTTCTGCCCTTTCCTTTAATACCTAAATGACAATAATCTGAGAATCCTTCCTGTGTAACTGTAAGAGTCCAATCCTACGTGCAGTTATCTCTGAGGTTCACTGGAGAAATACCGTGTTATATTAGTTTCCTGGGGCTGCCATAACCACGTAGCATAGCTAAGGGGCTTAAATAGCAGAAATTTATTGTCTCACTGTTCTGGAAGCTAGAAGTCCAGAATCAAGGTGTTGGCCAGGTTGGTTCCTTCTGAGGGCTGTGAAGGAGAATCTGATCTAGGTTTCTCTCCTGGCTTCTGGTAGTCCCAGGCATTCCTTGGCTTCTCTGTGGTGTTCTCCCTGTCTTTTCAGGCCATTTTCCCTCTCTGCATGTCTCCATGTCCAAATAGCCCCTTCTTATAAGGACACCAGTCATTTTGTATTAAGGCCCATGGTAAGGTCTCATTTTAACTTGGTCACCTCAGAGACCCTGTATCCAAATAAGGTTACATATACTGGGGGTTAGGACTTCACCATCTTTTTGAGTGGCACAGTGAAACTCATAACAAATGCCATCTTGTGTGTGGCTTTGTTGTGCTCACATGTACCTTCTGTTCTGGTCCCATCCCCAGTCATCTCCCTGTAATAGCTCACTCCTCTCTCATAGCAAAAGCTGTCATCTAAAATAATCTTGACTAAGAGATAAGGATGACACAAGAAAAATTCAGTGCAGAGAAGCAAGTCTTAAAGGTGAATATTATATATTTTAGCTTTTCAAGCTCAGGGTTCACAACCTCTCCCTGGGATTCTGGCATTGCTGCTCTGAATTCTTGGCCTGTTGCCAGACTGTGGGATCTTACTATCCTTCTTAGGGGGATTGTCTCCATTTCACTTGTTTTCTCACTCCAGTCTAGGGCTCCCACCAGAAGAAACACTAAGTCAATGAATATTAAAAATAAATACTCCAGAGATATACCATTTTCAAAATTAAAACCTTGTGCTGTTGTTAAAAAGACCATTTAAGACCGTTTAAGACCAGGTGTGTAGCAACTGCATTTTGGTACAAACCTTTCTGCTTAAGAGCGGGTGGGTGTTTACCTTACAGCTGCATGACTAAAAACTTGTCACCAAAATGATCATGCCCCACGTTTGGGGCCATGCCTGTGCAGACCAAGCTGCTTTCTGCATGAAAGTGACAAGGCAGAAAATAGATGCAGTGGGGTGCTTTGGGGATGGAATGCTGGCAACATGCATCACACTTCCCATCAGAGCTGAAGTCAGGTGGGCTGAGGGGACGGGGCACAGGGCGCTTGAGCACGTGTTCCACTTCGCTTCTTGCCCTGCCCATGTGATTATGCTCCACATGAAGTCCACCTTGTCACTGATGGTTCAGCATGGTAGCTGGTTGCAGTCTGTCGATCAGTCCATGAATGAGGAGTAAGGGACCCCTCCACTGGGTCAGGGGAGTAAGAGAAGGCATTACAGAGGATGCAGTGTTTGCACAAAGTAATAGGCCTGAGATTAACACATTTGTGCCCTTGGGCTGGATATAGCTAACAAAACATGTTGATCCAGCCTTCTCAGAAGATTTCACATAAAAATAAAGATTTATGTTTTATCTTGAAAATGGAACAATCTGTCAATATTAAGCATACATACTTACAAAGCAATAATAGTCTAGCTCTGAGAGTTCTTTGGCCCCTTAAGAAAGAGTATGTGATCTTCAGTCTTCAGTAATCCACAGTCCCTACCACTCCTTATTGTGTCCTCAACAGGTAAACAGCATTAGTCACCTCTTATTATCTATTGATTTTAATCTGATCTTTTTTAACAATAGAGAAATAATTCTTTGTCACATGATTCTAGCAAAAGAGACTGGGATGGCAATACGATTTTTCTTATACTACCCAGTTTTTTCAGTCATATTGTTATTTCTTTTTTTTTTTTAAAGATTTTATTTATTTGACAGAGAGAAACACAGCGAGAGAGGGAACACAAGCAGAGGGAATGGTAGCAGGAGAAGCAGGCTCCCTGCTGAGCAGAGAGCCCGATGCGGGGCTTGATCCCAGGACCCTGGGATCATGACCTGGACACCCAACGACTGAGCCACCCAGGCGCCCTGCATATTGTTATTTCTCAGAGCCCAGTAAACATTTCAATTTTTAAGATCTCTGTTATTAAAAAAAAAAAGAATAGGATTCAGTAGTCAGAGAAGGAAGATAGAGTAAACTGTGGAATGGACATTGCAATCAGAACCAAGTAACTGAGGTTTGAAAATGTATACTCCAAGGAACAGTGTGACTGTTCCTTGTTGTGTCTAAGACTTACAACATGGCTAAGATACTCACTGGGATCAGGCTGGGATCAGGAAGAGGGAGGGAGAGAATATGGCTAGGATGGTGACAGGGTATAGGAAGACTGTCAAGTGGCTTAAATGTCTTGTTAAGCAGTTGGGAAACTTGTGAGATTCCCAGTAGAAGACATGATGACACTAAGTGATCAGCTGCATGGGCAGGTTGTTGAGAAAGAAAGTGGGTGAACAAGTAGGGGCTTTTTGAAGCCCTTGATGATGTAGCATGTATTTAGGACTCAGCTAAACTTTGTCACCGTGGGGCAAGTCACCACCACAACCAGGTTAAAAAAATAATTAAAAATCTGGTTAATGACCTGAAAGGTAAAGTCAGTTAGATTGGTTTTTGTTTCATTTTGAATTAGCTGATTTTTTGGACCTCTTTGGGATCTAAGTAGGTACTAGACATAGTCTTCTTACATTTTTCTTTCTTTGCCTAAATGGCGGCCAACATAATGCCAATTAGCATGTACCATGTTACCATGGGCACAGCACATTTTTAAGCTTGGCTGGCTCCTGACCTGAGATAATGCTGATTTCCATTTCAATTTTCAGAAACTGATGCTTTATAGCAGGTTAGATATCAATATCTTTAGTCCTTTTTTAGATAACTGGGGAAAATAAGACTGATTCTTAATGCAACACTAACCTCTTTCAGGGCTTCCTAAAACATGAATATTTTAGTAGCCATTTCATTCATTTAGCACTTCAGATTTGACAAATCAGTCCATAATTTGATTTTCACTGCAAGGTTGTGATATGGGGAGGGGGTGGAATTATTATCCATATTTTTAGATGTAGAGAATTTGAAGCTCAAAAAGATGAAGTAATTTGTCCAGAATTCTATAACTATTAAGTGCCCAGGTCAGACCTGGAAAACAGGTTTTATGAATCCTGTTGCATTACTCTTTGCCTGTTCAATGTTCAGTATATTCTATCCCCTAAGACACTACATTTTTAAAGGTACGATTTTTGAAAAAGAATTTTAGCATTCTATCAGTACAGATATTTTTTTTCAGTATCAAATGACAGGAAATATAATTCAGACTGGCTTTAATAAAATGGAAAGATTTTTTTGGACATAGATTTTTAGGCAGCCCAGAATTCAGTTGTGACTTGATCCAAGAGGCTTAAAACACGTCAGGGAGACTTAGATTTTCTCTGTTTCCTGGCTCTGCTTTCTACTGTGTACTTCCTTCTCAGGTTCCCCATAGTGGCAAGATAGCTGGCAGTAACTCTAGCCCTTTCATGTTTCCATGTTTGCATCCAGTGGATGTGAGAGAACAAGTGCTTCTGGTGGCTCTTAAGCAAAGCCCCGGGTTCCTCCCAGTTGGACCCTCTGGGCTGTGAGTCCATCTGAGAGCCAGTCACTGTGGGGCAATTTGGGATGCTCACGCACCAAGCTGAGTGGCAGACTTTGCTGCTTCAGGAGTGAAAACATACAGGGACTGAAAGTGGGCATAGAGCGGTTCTCTGAAGAAATTATGGGGTGAGAGTACCATTTTTAAAAAGGGAACTGGCATCTGGGTGGCCAAAGCAACACGTTTACAGAGCCCTGGCCCTAGTCTTTGGTTGCTTGAGGAAATGAGACCTTTCATTGAAAACTAAGCCAATTGTCTAACGAGGCAGTAGCTCTCCACACTGTGTGACGTTCTAATGCCCGGAGAGCTGCTGTGGGTAAATCATGAGGAGGGTAGAGTCTGTTCGTTGCACCATAGTTCCCCGTTCTGAAACCAAGTCCCCTAAACTGAGGCTGCCAAGTGTCTTGTACTTGGTGGGCGTTTGCTATGCTGGTTCTTAATTAGCTTCCAGTTAAGTCCTAAAGTCTTTCTGGCCATTCTGTCTCCAGCTTCCTGCCTACCATACCCCACCTGTATCCTATGCCACAGCTTTTCTACCTACTGGTGTTTCTGGAATGCTCTCATGTTCTTATATGCCTTTACATGGGCTCCACATTCTCTGGGCTGTGCTCTTCCCATCTTTGGCTCCCTGACAGAGTCACACCTAATTATGCTTCAGGACTCTGTTTCAGGGTGACCTGTTGTATGAGCTTTTCTGATCCTGGCCCTCCAGGCTGGAATAGTGTCTCCATAGGATCCTATATATTAAAAAAAATAACATCGCAATTACACTGAATTATAATTCCTAATTTCCTTGTCAGTCCTCCTCCCCTAGAGCTCCTTTAGGGCCATAATCTTATCTATTTGCCTTTTATCTCATAACTATCCCAAGATTGTCCCACAGAAGTTTTCCAGTATATATTTACTAAATTGATGGAGAAATGAATATGTGAACAAATCATCGTGGTAATAATTAAAAGGTACTTTCACTTTATCATTGATTCCCCTTTTTAATACCAAAGTGCAGGCAGAAGAAATGGTCTGAGGACACTCACCCAAAGCCAGCATAGGAAAAGGAAGCGGATAGCCATCCTTGGGGTGAACCTCCCAGATTTACATTTGTGGGATCCAGTACTTTGCAAAAATCTTGCCACTTGCCATCTTTGCAATGACGACAGGAGCTGAAGTAGGCTTGGAAAACTCGAGAGATCTGCAGCCCAATTAATGGCCATGGCTGCTCATTATGGTGGGAAAGCTGTGCCCACACCGTGGCAGAGGCTGCCCACGTATGACTGGCTTCATTAACTACCTTCTCTCCCTTGGATGAGACTGCCAAGGGAGATGGTGTTGTCATCTAACAGGAGATCAACAGCTGAGGCAGCTCCTATCTTGCAAGCCGTTATCAGAATATTGTGACCAACTTGTAGCTCTCAGAATCACAGGATGAGCAGAACATATATAGCTGGAAGTCAGGCACCAAAAATAATTGCACAAGATTGAAAAAAAAAATAACCTATGAGAAAAAAGTTATAGTAATTAGCTTATTTCACCTGGAGAAGGAAAATACAGGGGAAATTTACCACATTAACAGGCTTCAGATCCATGAAGGGTAATTCCAGAGGATGGTGAATTTATAGCCATCCATGTAAAAGGATTTTTTTCCTGTTGTCCTCTCTCCAGTTCTTGCTTGATTTCTTCTCTGCAGTATATGATGAAAGATAATAATGTGGCAACTTCGGAAAACGCATGAGACTAAATACTTTGGGAGTTTGCAGCGTTGTTGCACCATGTTGAAACTCCCTCCCTCCCTTCCCTCTCCAAAAAGTAAAACGCAGAAAGGAGTAAGTATACCATCTGCAAGAGCTCTTTTCTGTTTTACAGCCATCCTGTCACCATCTGCTAAAACCCTCAGCCCACCTGTGTAGTGAACAACATTAATTGTCTTCCAGAAATGCACAAGAACCACAGTCTCCCCCAAGACCAAGGGTAGGAGGAAGGAGACATTTTATAGCCCTTTTAAGTGAGGTTTTCACCCTGCAACCCACCTGGGTCCCTTTGTTAATCTACCGCATGTTCAGGCAAGCTTATAAGCAGGGGATAGTTCTTGGGTTAAACAGAATCTCAGCATTTGTTTATTCCTTGGCTCCCCTCTTTAGAATTTCTAGTGCCTAGAGCAAATCGGAGGTGCTATTCCTAATGTTGAGAAGGGTTTGGAGGTTATTGTTGAAAGCGGCATGAAGATTTTCTTTGCTTTAGATCAGGAAAATTTTTTCAGCCAAATCCTGGCATGTTTCCTGTATGTAATAATGGCTAGAGTTTGGGTCTCCTAGCTGATACTGAACAACTGGCCTGTAAAGTTCCATAGGAAATTGGGTAGTCTGTCTCATGGATGTTATTATTTGGGGCAGGAAGATTTTTCCTTTTTGAAGTCCTTTTGGTGTCCTATATATTAAGAGATGCTTTCCTTTCCTGGATCTTCTCCATTAAATACCATTGGTGTTTCTTGTCACTGTGGCAACTCCAAACCCCATAAACATTTCCAAACACCCCCTAGGAAGCCTGCAACACCCCGGTTGAAAACTATTGAACCTGTCTTTCCTCCTTACCTTTCACTATTATGGGAAAGAGATTTATTTGCTGCTTCCTGTTCAGGTGAAGAGATATTGGTTTGCGTAGCTCTGAACTACATGATCAGAGCCATATGCTACCAGAAAGAGTCTAAAGTTGTGAAAAATTAAGAATATATGTGGCAGAAGTACTTCTTGAGGCTAGCGTCTCCCACCCCAGCCTCACCCCATTCCCTCCTTCTCTTTCTCACAGATGCATATACACAACAGAGTGAATCTAAATTTTATAGCAATCCACATGAAGCATGAAGCAGTTGAGAGGAAAAAGAAGGTTTACTTCTAATAACCAGTTACCAACCAATTTGAAATATTAATATCCATTGTTTGCAAGTTGTCTGTGTGTATATATTCCTTTGATAAGTTCACTTTGCAGTTATACTATTGGATGTCAGTTGACAATGCCTGTGACAGGTTTGGGCTACTATTTTATTATTTATTTATATGTCACTTATTCAGTCACTCATTCATTTGTTCATTCACCATTTGTGGGCACCAGTCTATATTAATAACAGTCCATAACCAACTTAGGACTTTTTCTATCAGTTAGCCTTATGCATTAAGGATATTTTTATATAGATTCATCAAATTCAGCCTCTCTTAACCAGTTTATCACTTTCCTTAGGGGAAAGAGCTAATGCTGGCTACTTGCCCTTCCTTAAGCAACATTCCCTTCATAGAACAGGGAAATAAAGACTTACTAGATAGCAGGCCCTTTAAAAAAAAAAAAAAGGATTTATTTATTTATTTGAGAAAGGGAGAAAAAGAGTAGGGGGAGGTGGGGCAGAGGGAGGAGAGCGAATCTCAAGCAGACTCCCCACTGAGCACAGAGCCTGATGCGGGGCTCTACATCTCACAACCCTAAGATCATGACCAGAACCAAAATTAAGAGTCCGATGCTTAACCAACTGAGCTACACAGACACCCCTACAGCAGACCCTTTTAAGGCTATATTTACACAGAAGATGAGTTTTGCCATTCGATAGCTAATTGCTAGGCAGTGAGTCATACTGCAAAGTCAAACTGATTCAGTTGGCTTGACATCTAGAATAATCACTTATTTGGTAACTCCTCTATTGCATGGCAATCAACAAACATGAATTAACCATCATAATGATCAATCCAAAACACTGTATTCTTTCTTTTCCGTGCCAAACTATTACATTTGTGATTCAAAGCTATTTTTAATCAACAACTACAAACTCATTTCAGTATCTATGTACTACATACTGTGTTGATGAGTGAGGACACAAAGATAGAACAGGTTTTGTGACAAGAAAGCAGGCTTAGAAGTCAGAGGAATAGGTTTCAAATCCAATAGGCTCTTTGGACAAGTCACTTACCCTCTTTGATCTGTTGTAGCTTGGCTGTTCTGAGGATTAACACCGCAGCATCAATTGCACAGGGCCCAAAAGCAAGAATTCAGCAGTAACCATTGCTATTATGAAAGAGAGACACAGCTCACAGTACTAGCTGTAAGTATATAAAACCATAGATTCCAGTTATACATATTATTATGTCTTACCTTAATTTTAAATTCTTAAAAAAATGTAACTTTAGCATATATATATATATATATATATATATATATATATATATATATACACTCTTTTGAGCCACTGCATATCCACACTTTGTATCCAGACTTTTTCCTTGATATCTGAAGATATATTACAAGTGCTACACAGACCAAACATGACCCTGCCACAGTTCTGTTTGGAATATTATTTCACAATTGTTCCATATACTCTGGGACTGAGTCATCTAATGTAGCTCACAGGAAAACAAGCTGTATATTACTGTAGGTGACCTTAATGTTGTGGATTTATTTAAGAATCCGGTGTTGACCACTTCCAGTTGAAAGTACATGAGCAAATTAGGAAGATAATAATTATATATACTGAAATTAGGTTAACAGAGATACTCTAATAGCTCAGTATGACCACAGACTAGGATTTCAATATCAGAGTGCGGCCCCACTTTGTAGACACAGCCTCTCTCGCACACATACATCTATTCGAGGTGTGCCTCACAAGCAGAACTTTCTAGTAGATTTTGTAAGTGCCTAGAATGGTGATTATTTGATTTTGTATTTGCTTTCTACCCTAGAAGGAAAAAATAGTCCCTTGAGGTCAGGGGCTCTTATCATTATGTAATGTTTTGCAGCAAGTTAGTAGGTTATAATAAAAACAATATCTGCTCCACTCACAAATATCCAATTTAAGCAAGATTCAGCAGGGATACTTTGTTTCTTTTCTACCTGAAGTTAGCAAAGGCAGCTCAAAGGCTAGGTGCTAAAATCCTCTAAAGCAGTGGTACTCAACTGGGGGTGGTTTTGCCTTCTCTATAGGGGGTCATTTGGCAATGTCTAGAATTATTTTTGATTGACACAACTTGGGAGAAGTGTGCTACTGGCATCCAGATGCTGCTCAATATCCTACAATGCACAGGACCTTCCCCAAACAAAGACTTACCCTCCCCAAAATGTCAGTGATGCCAAGGATGAGAAACACTGATAGAGAGACTTGTGCATTCATATGTCTGGTGGTTGATTCCATGTGTTCACTGGAGGGCCTCAGTTCCTCTTCATGTGGACCTCTCCAATATGGCCCTCTGCTCTCTGCGTGGACATCTTAAATAACAAAAGTTCAGCTGAGTACATTTGAAGATCTAACTGGCTTTATTCAACAATTCATGAATCAGGCAGCATCCCATCTAGCAAACAGAAAGGAGCTCCACCAAGCCATGGAAAAGGAAAGGTTTTTAAAGGGGGCAAGAGAAAGGATATGATTAACAAAGAATGCAATGTTCTAGACAAGGTTGCCCTCCTAAGGGGACTGGAAAGGGTCTGCTGGCAAGTCACCTCATAGTCCTGACCAGGTAATTCCAGGGTGACTGGATAAAGGTTATATTCCTGGGAGAGGTTGAAACTGCAGTTAGTTAGGTATGAAGTCTTGGTTTGCTACCGTGGGATTTAACACAAATGACTCCATCTTGGTCTTGTTTTCTCTTTTTTAGCACTAGTTTGTGCTCCCTCATGGCATGGTGGCTGGCTTCCAAGCTTGCTAGCGTCCTGAGAGAGCAAGACAAGCTGAATCCTTTATGTGACCTGGACTCAGAGGTCACATAGCATCTCTATGAGATGGAACAGTCAAAATCCCACTCATATTCATGGGGGGACATGGACTCTGTCACTCTGTGGGAAGCGTGGCAGGAATTCACGCTATAAAAAGAGCAGAAAATGAAATTTGCCACAGGGACCATATCTCATTCTTTGTATCTCAGCACCTTATCAGTCAATGGAAGGTAACAGATGCTCAATCTGTGCACTTTTGAATTGTATGAAATTCAGTAAACTTGATATATGAAATATATGATAAACAATGAGGAGATTTGGCATTATACATAACAATTTTCCACAGAGTACCTTTAAATAGCGACTTGTTCCACTTCATTATAAAGTATGATTTAATTATGAAAATTTCAATGGCATATTTATTCATCTGGTTGTTTGTTAATTCAGTATTCATTGAGCACATACTGTAGGCAAGAGAGTGTGCAAGTGCTGGAATACAAAGATGGATCAGACATAGAATGGCCTTCAAGTCACTCACAGTTTAGTGAGGAAGGTGAGCAACTTATATAAATCACTCTAATAGAGGTCAGAGTTCATTAGAGGTACAAATAAAGTACTTTGGTTCCATGAGAAAACATGCAGCTTTTCAGAAATAGAAAGCAAAGACTTTATTAAGGATGTTCACTTTAATGAATACTAAATCGTTTTACTTCCTCACTCTACACTTCTATAATTGCAAGGGGAAATTGGCAGAATTTTATCCAATTTTATAATACTCAGTCTAAGCAGTCACCTAAAACATGACTGAGGTCCATCTGCTGTGCAGCTGCTAAGTCTGTCTGTCTCGGTCAGAGTCACTTATTGCTGTGGGTAGACATATCGCTCCACAAGGATAGGGCAAATATTCTTACTGTAATCTTAGGGCATTCCAATCTGAGTGACAGAGAAAAGGAGAAAAGTCACAGATACCCATACCCTGCCCCAGAAAAATAGACTGGTCCTAACAGTAGGAGTATTGCATATATATCTTACGGGATTTTAGTGATCTTTAGGGACATTTCTGGAAGTCTGTGTGCTTTGGTACCTTTCTGCCTTAAAATACCCAAAGTGGGAATTGGGGACTCATTGCCAACCCCACTTGTTCTTGGCACTCAGACTATATAACTTTTGTTAATCAAGTTTATCTTATCTGAAGCATTAATATACTTAAAATGCCATTCTAAAATAATATGTGGCATTTGGAGAAATAATTAATGGTATTTTAGAAATTGCTGATGACATTTTATAAAATTCTACGTCTATAATTGAGAGAGAGAAAGAGAAAGTCTAGCAGCAAGGAAAACAGAAATCTGGGATATAATCAAGGAAAGAGATAGTGCTAGTGACCCAGCTTAGAGTAATACCCGAAGGAGGAATCAAAATAGCTGATATTTACTGAGTATTTGCCATGCAACAGGGATTATATATATGACTTCATAAGAGTTGTCTGTGTTAATATAACAATCATTTGATATAGGTACTATTATTTTCCCATTTTACAGATGAGGGAACTTAGTTTTAGTAAGGAGTGATCAGTAGAACTGGAATTCAGGGTCTATCTGAGCCTCTTTCTGCAGTCCACTGTTTTAACCATTAGGAACATTGTACCTGATACAAGGAAACAGGTAGATGGGATCAAGGAGAAAGCATCTAGATGATACAGTAATAGGACGGGGTTTATGGAGAGAGAAAACATGAGACGTGTGGGATGACACCCAGGTCTTAGCCCGAGTTTGGCCACCAGGATGGGTGGAGGTGCAGTTCTCTTAGATTGAAGACACAAAACATTGGGATTAGCTGAATGACAAGTTTGGCTTTTTGAGCTTGTTGGATGAAAATGAAGTGCCTTAGGGCTCTCCTTAAGGAGATGTTCAGTAGGCTGTTGGAAAGTCAGCTTGAGGTTCAGGAAAGAGGTCAGAATAGGAGATACATATTTGAATGTCGTCAGCCTCGATATGAAACATTGGGAGTGATAAAGAAGGTCCAGGAAGAATATGAAGCTTAGGGAAAGAAGGTGTTATCACTAAACATTTTAAATAGAATTTGCTTTACTATGTGCTGTTTGGGGGAGGGGAGGTGGTGGCAGAGCAGGACAGAAGAACACATGATTGCTGGCCCAAACTGCTCAAGGTCTAGACGTGGTGACATAACCAGCATATGAGAAACAGCCTGAGAATGATTACTGTCAGTTTACAAAGGACAGCAACATACCTTTCAGAATTAGGAAAGAAAGAATAGAATTGGAATAGGATTTATCTGGGAAACTTCCTGGAGTTCAGGTTTGAGTTGCTTCCCTGAGGTTTTGTTTTGTTTTGTTTTTTGTGTTTTTTTGAGGTGCACAGATTTAATAACATGTCTAAGGTCATACAGTGGGTTGAGTGGTGGGATCTATAAATGTGGAAAGAGTCTCTGCAGAGGCAGTTAGGTGAAGAATCCTAAGATGAGGTCATTCTGGAGGATCTGGGAGGGTACCAAACCCAATGACAAAAGTGTCCTTCGAAGGGATGGCAGAGGAAGAAGCTACGTGAAACAGAGGTAGGGACTAGACGTCTGCTCTCAGGAGCCTGGAGCCACCAGAAGCTGAAAGGGCTGAGGAATAGTGTGGAATAGTATAGAGGAGAAACTGGGTCTTCAGTGAGGCCTGTGGCGGGGGCGGTGCAGGGAATCCTCTCCCTGTGCCTCTGCCCTCACCTTCCCTGCAGGGAAATTGACATCTGTCTCACTTATGGCTCACGCTGTGAGGTTGTTGTCTTTGTATCTGATGCAGGACACGGGAGTCAGTAAGACACATGATCGGGAGAAGAAGCCAGGTATGAGATAGGATACAAGGTGGAATCTACAAACTGAACTCTTGGTTTTCATTTCCTCTGACTTTGATGGTGTGAGTGTCCACAACGGGAGCCGGGGCCCTTCATCACTGAGTTAAATGCCCATCTGGCCCAGGAGTTAGAGAAGGTGAGGGAAGATTCATGGGGAGATGGAGTGATTACAGACCTAACTGCTGCCCCACACCTATGAAATGATTCAGCAGGTGAGTGACAATATGTGTGAGCTATACTTACTTCATCCTCCAAGTCTTACACTGAAATCTGAGGTGATCCAGCCTAACCAGATACCCACCAGTAAGGAAATTCTGTCTATCCTACCCAAGTTGATTTTTTTTTTTTTAGGTGAGGGGAGGGACAGAGGGAGAAGGAGAGAGAGACTCTTAAGCAGGTGCCATACCCAAGATGGAGCCTGACACAGGGCTTGATCTCACAACCCTGAGATTATGACCAGAGCCAAAATCAAGTCTGCTGCCTAACTGACTGAGTCACCTAGGGGCCACGACACCCAAGTTGATCCTTTACAAAGCTCCCAAATTATGTATAAAAGCAACCAGCTGTGAATGAAAAAGCATGGTTTGAAGAGAGCCCACAAGTCAGTTTAGCTCAGTGTTTAAAATTTGCTCTCAAACGTTAACATGTATCACAAACCCCTGAACAGCTGGATAAAACAGTTTCTGATTCTGTGGTCTAGGGTGGGGCCAAAGAATGGCATTTCACATTCTCCATGTGAATGGCATTTCACATGTGATGATGGCACATCACATCTCCAGTGATGCCAATGCTCCTGGCTCAAGGACCACGCTTTGAGGACTGTTGGTTTAACTGAAACACAGAGAGCTGGTTAAGTTTTAGTGAGAAATAGTGCAAAAGGAAATATAACAAAGGAATAGTTAAGAAAAGATACTGAACAGTGGACAACTGTGGAGTGATTTCTGATGTGACGGGACAGCACTCTAAGTGACTGAACAGGAAGTTAACTGGCAAAGATGATGCTTGCAGCAGGATGTGTTCTTGCTGTGTGTAAGGCACAGCCTCAAGCAGAGCTTGGACGTGAGGAAATAAATTGTAAGACCCTGTTTCAGTCATCCAGTGATACAGACCCAGAATAGGGAGGGGAGTGACTGTGGAAACAGAAGGAATGCAAGAATGAGAAACTACTTTTTTTTTTTTTAAGATTTATTTGAGAAAAAGGGAGAGAATGTTCGTGAGGGAAGGGGCAGTGGGAGAGGGAGAGTGAGAATCTCAAGCAGGCTCCTTGCTGAGCCTGGAGTAAGAGGTAGGGCTTGATCCCTCCTCCCTGAGATCATGACCTAAGCCAAAACCAAGAGTTGGACACTCAACCAAGTCACCCAGGAGCCCCTGAAAAGTTTTGGACATAGTTTCAAATTCCCTGCTCCTCTTTTTCCTGAACAATATGGTCTTATGTCTCTTTTCCTCATGTCACCAAAGTCCAGGTAAAGGGACTTTAGCCTTTAATTATAACTTTTTTCCTGAGTATATTACCAATATCTGTACATTGCAGAAAATCTGGAAAATAGAAAAGTATAAAGAATGAAGTAAAAGTTGTCCCTCGGGCCAGATGTAATCACCATCAAATTTGGGATGTATTTCTTTTTGTTCTTGCCTGTGAGCGTGTGTGCGTGTGTGCGTGCGTGCTCACACATATTTTATTTTACTCGAAATTGGCAGGCTTTACCATGACCACACTGAAGTTCATCTTAACTAGGCAGTTAGGGGCCCATGCTACTGGTGTCTCAGCAGCCAAGTTCGCCCTTGTGGCACTCAGTATTCTTGTCAACTTTCATCTCCCTGAAGGATCGCCATCTTGCCTTTTCAGACAATTCACTACTGGTGACATCAGTGTCTAGGGCTGTCAGCAGCTTGTTATATGACTTCAGACTGATGTTTCCTGAGACATCAAATGAGTAAAAGGGTAATAGAACAGATTAGGGAGTAAAACTTAGGGTTTGAGAACCCAGGTAGCCAGGCCCCAGGCTTACACATACTATTTCAACTGATGGGTCTGCACTGAATCCCTGCAGGACAGAAATGATAACAGTAGCGTAAGTATCAGCAGTGAATGTATTGAATGCTTATTATATTCTAGAGTCTTTGTATGCTAACGTCTTTATATCTCAGGATTATCTCATTTAAGGGGTTATTTCATTCGGTTCTTAAAACGTTACAATGAGAAAGATTCTGTTATTTTATCCATATTTCAGATGGAGACATTCTGGTTTGGAGAAGTTAAAAACTTGGCAAATGAAAAAAAAGACTGATCCTTAAAAACTAGATGACTTTTTCAAAATCAAATATGTAGTACATGACCGAGTCTAGCTCGGAACCAAGTCTTCAGATTTCTAGGTTATTACTTTTTCTGCTTCAATCCCTTGCTCTTCTGAACAAATCTCATGATTTTTTCTGATGCCAACCACCGCTTAGAACCTCTCTCTTCCCTGCCCACGTTTCTGATTTTGGATTTACTATCTTTTCTAGTCTCACTGTCCGCTTGCTGCATGTGTGTCCACAGATTCAAATGTCGGCACTTCCAGCCCCCCCAGTCTGGTAACCTGACCCCTGAGTGTGTCCCAGCTCAGACCAACTCCTCCCCTAGGCGTCTGCAGGAGGGCCCCAAACCTCTCCACTTGACATTGCTGAGCTAATGAGAACTCTGAAGGACAGTGATAACTTATTCTGAAGGCACTGCATAAGTGCTCAGCAGAGTGTGACAAAAGCCGTTTACCTCCAGTTCACGCACTCAGAACCCACCCTGTGCCATCTGTCTCCTCCTCACTCCAGCTCCTTCTTCCTCGTTCTGCCCTCCCTCCCCTGGACCTCCTTGCTCTGCCGTGGAGCATATTGCAGGACCCTTCTCCCCTCTGTGTAAGGAACGGAGGACAGAAAGGGCCTCCCTCCCCATGTCGTGTGTGTCTATCCTCTGCAAGCGGCAGTGAGTTATTTTCATATCTGTTTTCTAGACAAGATATAATGGGGAGGCAGGAGGTAGGTTTTCAAAACAAATAACATCAATTACTTTTATAAATAAATTTATAATGGTGAAAAACTGACATTTCTAACAAACTCTCTTTATCGGGAAACTTTGTTTTTCAGCTTCAACTTTTAAATCTGCCATTTATTTCATGTTCTTTTCTAAATCATGCATCCACGGCAAATTTTGCTTCACTTTGTACTTTTGTTTTTCTTTATTTTGTTTTTGGTTCACATCCTCTAAATATTACTCATTTAGTTTTCTATTAATCCTCGTATCAACGGTTAGACTACTTTCTTATAGGTGGTCCAGGAATCTGAATCTGTTCATTAAACTTGGACATGTAACACGTGTATCTTCTGAGTAGGCAGTACTCATTTAGCAACATATGAAATAAGACAAGAGATTTTGTCCCTGATGATTTATCTTCATGTCAAAGCATATCTTAAATACAGACTTACAGATAGATATAATAAAGTGTAATATATATATGTAGAAAGTATATCTAGTATATATATAATATGTAATATAACATTACATATATAACTGTATATAACATGTACATAACTATTAAATATATATACTATGAATAACTGTATATACATATATACACATATATAACTGTGTATGTACTAATATAACCTTATAACTTTATATATAAAACATGTTTTATTATATGTATTAATATTATATATTATTTACTATAATATATACTATTAACTTATATTATTATATGTTATAAATATATGTATAAAATGCCAAGTAGAAAAGCCATTTGTTTTAGCAATAAACAAGTTTTTATGACTTCCCAGAGAGTTTTCAGCACTGGGATGGAGACAAACCCCTGATGGTAGGCAGTGAAAAGGTGAAGTGCAGTGAGGAAGCAGAGGGGGAGTATGGAAAATTCATTTGAGAGGCTGAGCAATGTGAGGGGGCCAGGATGAGAAAGAGCCAGCAGAGATGGAGAGAGAGGGGCAAAGCATTAGGTAGAGATGTTTTCAAGACTAGAGAAGTGTGTGTTTGATTAAAGGAAAAGACGCAATGAAGGATGAAAGATAAATGGTGCACAGTTTAGACAGCGGAGTCTCAGGGGAGGGATCTCTTGCGTGGAGAGGCCAGGCGGGGATATGAAGCACAGGAGGCAAACTCTTTGCTGTACACTTAGCAGAGGACAGGAATGAAAGCAAGCCAGCATTCCTGGAGTACGTATTCTGCCACAAGCCGGGTGTTTTGCAGATCTCTTTCACTTGCATCGCTCACTCCGTGCGTGAGCAGTACCCCGGTTTATGAGTAGTCTAAGACTCAAAGACATTCGATTAGCTACCTGTGGCCAGATAGCCAGTGAATAGCAGAGCTGGTGTTAGATTCAGTTTTCCGTTTTCAAAACCCAAGTCCTTTGCCCTACACCTCTTTAACCTCTGAAACTCTATCTAGTGGAAGACAAGGGGTGATAAGGAGAGTTAGTGGTGCTGTGAGACCAGGGTTTTAGGACCACCTGAAGAAGCCCCAAAGTGTGATAACAAACATAACATTGCATGCAGCAAGTAAGCTACTGTGGGGAGCTAGTCAGCCCCAGGAATGGGTGAAGTTAGTAAAACTCTAGCAATGGCTTCCACATCACTCTTCAGTGTTATTGGAGGAACAAATGGAGTAGATGAGGACAGCAACCCAAGCAGAGGGACGTGTTAAGAGTAAGCATCTGGGCTGTTGAAAGAGGCAGAACCCAAGGTTGAAGCTAGGTATTGATTCAGGATTAGTGGCCAGGCTATGAAATGGCAAGAGATGAGTATAGCTAGGTAACCAGGAGAATAATGTTACTGCCATTGACATGAATAGGAAAGTCAGGAGAAGAAAGAGTCTTTAGAATAAGATAAGCTCCACTTCGGACATTTGAGTTTGCATTGCCCAGATGAAAATATATAGAACATCTGAGAAGATGCATAATGGTAATGGAACACCAGAAATATTCTTCATGATGATGCTAATTAAGCACTCTCTCCAGGAGAAAAATTTAGAGATGAAACAATACTAAGGTGAACAATTTCATTTAGACAAGAAGAAGATGTAGATATGTGTCCAGGACCTTATTACATGCCTGGTTCATATGAGAAAAAATCTGCTATTTTAACAAATGGTGCTCACACAACTGTATATCCACATGCAAAAGAATGAAGTTGTACCCATATCTCATACCCTGTATATAACAAAAGTCAGTGCAAAATGGATCATAGACCTGAATGTAAGAGCTAAAACTATAAATCTTGGAGAAGGAAACTTAGGTAGACATAGTTGCCTGGGATGGACAAAAGTCATGAAAGCAAAAGTCGTGAAAGAAAAAAGATAAATTGAGCTGAACCAAAATTTAAAGTGTTGTGCTTCAAAGGACACCATCAGAAAGTAAAAAGGCAACCCATAGAATAAGAGTAAATATTTACAGATTATATATTGGATCATATATCCAACTTGCATCCAGGATATATAAATATATATAAAAATAAATAACTAAATATCTCTTACAACTCACAATAAATATTACTAATCATCAGGGAGTTCCGATGAGATACCATCTCATACCTACTTGTATGTACACTAGTTATAATCTAAAAGACAATAAGAGGTATTGGCAAGGATTTGGAGAAATTCAGACCTTCCTAGTGTGCTGTTTGGAATGTAAAAGAGGACAGCTATTTTGGAGAAAATTTGGCAGTTCCTCAAAATGTTAAACGTAGAGTTAACATATGACTCAGCAGTTCCACTCCTATGTATATATACCCAAGAGACATAAACACATATGTCTACACAAAAAGTTCTTGCAAGAATGTTTATAGCAGCATTATTTATAATAGCTTGAAGTGGAATCAACCTAAATGTTCATCTTAAGATTAATGAATTGGTGGGGTGCCTGGGTGGCTCAGTCATTGAGTGTCAGCCTTAGGCTCAGGTCATGATCCCAGGGTCCTGGGATCGAGCCCCGCATGGGGCTCTTTGCTCGCGGGGAGCCTGCTTCTCCCGCTACCATTCCCTCTGCTTGTGTTCCCTCTCTAGCTGTGTTTCTCTCTGTCAAATAATAAAATCTTAAAAAAAAAAAA
>JAQQSY010000201.1:0-28325 GCA_028646535.1 Procyon lotor | reverse complement strand
TGTCTGAGAATGAGAAAAACCAGGCAAAATGAAGTCAAGGAGAAATCACTTTTCCAAAGGTAAGTCATTTGTACGTTATTTCACATATTTGAGAGGCAAGTTATAAGGTTTTAATACCTAGATCTCCTTTTCTAAATACAACCATATTTCCATTTAAAACACCAATGAGGGGCACCTGGGTGGCTCAGCCATTGGGCAGGGGCTTTCAGCTCAGGTCATGATCCCAGGGTCCTAGGATCGAGCCCCGCATCAGGCTCCTTGCTCATCGGGAAGCCTGCTTCTCTCTCTCCCATGCCCCCAGCTTGTGTTCCTTCTCTCGTTGTTCACTGTGCCCTCTCTGTCAAATAAATAAATAAAATCTTTTAAATCAATCAATCAATCAAGCACCAATGAGATGAACTTTTTTTTTAATAGACACAATCAAAAGTGCCTAAAGTCAAATCCTTTGTGGATGTAGTCTTTTTATGACTTGATTACAGGACCAAAGACCTGTAATCTTTTTTTTTTATTTTTAAAGATTTTATTAATTTGACAGAGAGAAACACAGCGAAAGAGGGAACACAAGCAGAGGGAATGGTAGCGGGAGAAGCAGGCTTCCCGCCGAGCAGGGAGCCCGATGTGAGGCTCGATCCTAGGACACTGGGATCATAACCTGAGCCGAAGGCAGACGCTTAACGACTGAGCCACCCAGGTGCCCCAAAGACCTGTAATCTGATTTTTATTTATTTATTTATTTGTTTGTTTGTTATTTAAAAAATATTTATTTATTTGACACAGAGAAAGAGACCACAAGTAGGCAGAGGCAGGCAGAGAGAGAGGAGGAAGCAGGCTCCCCGCTGAGCAGAGCGCCCGATGCGGGGCTTGATCCCAGGACCCTGAGATCATGACCTGAGCCGGAGGCAGAGGCTTAAACCACTGAGCCACCCAGGCGCCCCTTTATTTTTATTTTTTAAAGATATTATTTGTTTATTTGAGAGAAACTGAGATATCAGAGACATGACCAGGGGAGAGTGGACGCAGTTGAAGGGGAAGGGAGGGAAGAGATGGGCAGGGGGAAGCGGGCTCCCTACTGAACAGGAATTCCGACATGGGGCTACATCCCAGGATCCTGGGATCTTGACCTGAGCCCAAG
The DNA here is from genome assembly GCA_028646535.1 of Procyon lotor. Classification (NCBI taxonomy): domain Eukaryota; kingdom Metazoa; phylum Chordata; class Mammalia; order Carnivora; family Procyonidae; genus Procyon; species Procyon lotor. Next base: position 27,193 of record JAQQSY010000201.1, on the reverse strand, counting down.
GCAATATTTAACCGACTGAGCCACCCAGGTACCCCCTGTAATACGATTTTAAAAACATACCCTTTGCAGTAGAAAATATTAGAGATAAAAATGATTATTTTTTAAAACTTTATGACAATATTGACCATACTTGGCATAAAACGAATGCCTTCTGTCTGTGTACTTGAGGAAGCACATATAGTTCTAAAAAGTCCCACGTTATGTTCCGTTGCATATGGAAAAGAGAGAAAAGGAAGTGTTATTTTAGGAGTAAGTGTCTAAAAGGCAGGGTCAGTATGTCCAGTGGATTTCCATGTTGCTGTTAACAACTTTTGTTTTTCATAAAAAAACAAGATGGTAGAAAGGTGGCTTGGGAAAAATGAGCTGTGTCTCTACAGGTTCTGCATACATACTGGATAAAGTATATAAACAAGAGTTCTGAAACAATCACCTAAATTTGCTTAGCACATTTGTAGTGAACTTCACTCCATAATTAGTATCTGGTAGCCTAAAAATGGAGAATCTTCTAGAATATTTCAAACTACTTTGCTAACCACTGTAATTTCTCCTATTCCTATATCTTAATGGTTTTTCTTAACTATCTTTCCAAGTCCGAATTGGGACTTTGTCCCCACATTATACGGTGGGAGCCTTAAATTGCATGAGAAGTGTTGACGTTAATAATGTTCACATATTAAATTGATCTGTCAGGGCTCAGTGAAGCCGTGAAATGAGTCCAGTGATTTGGACTCGCTCCATCCCTGAAATATTTTAATGCCATAAAAGATGCTTAATTACAACAAGTAATAGGTATACTGGATTTTAAACAACTTCCACCTTTCTACAGCAGGTAATAGAATAATAATTTCTGTTTACTAAAGAGTCCAGGATGCACTTTAATATAAAACAAATCCCTTGTTCAGCTGCAATATAAACTCTACCATCTGAATTATCCCTGCCTATTGTTATGAAATGCGCAGACTAGTTGCTTACACAATTAGAGAGTCCCAAACATCTAAAATGCCATGATGACACTCATCTAAAACAGAGGTGTAAATAACCTGCCATTTCAACATGGCTTAGCCAAGGAACACACTTCATTACTAGGAATAATTTGTAAAAAAGGGAAATAAACACTCAGATTTTCCTGACTTTTACAATGATCAAAAAAACACTTTCTTCACATTTATTCCGTCTAATATTCTTTTAGTCAGTTTGTCAGAGAAAACAATTAGCTACAGAGAAGCAAAAATTACCAAAAAAATTCTGTGAGCTAAAGCATGCCACTCAGGGACATGTCAGGGACCCATCACTGACATGTTATCATTAAAGACTAATTCCATCTAATAATAATTTTTTGTTATGACACACAATTACAGTTTTAGAGTATGTGACTTTTAAATGTCTAATTCATTACTTGCCATCTAGTTATAATTATCAATATTAGAAAGGTACTAGTCAAATTATTACAGATATTTAAAAAAAAACTTTGTCGTGTTCATTTCTTCATTTGCTTCCCATGTAAATGCTTCTGTTTCTACGAAAGAGGTACAAAGGCTACCTTACACATATCACCCAGGGAAGTCTATAAATTAGCTTATCCATACCTAATGGAGTCTGTAGACTAGTTTATTCATAGCCAGAATGGAGTCTATAGACTCCATTACTTGTATCTAATGAAGTCTGTTGACTAGATTATTTTCTTAATGGACCTGTAGATTAGCTTATCCATAATCCAGTTAAGTCTATAGAATAGCTTACCCAAATCCAATGGAGTCTGCAGACTAGTTTACTTGTATGGAGTGAAGTCTATAGACTAGCTTACCCATTCTCAATGGACAATGTAGACTACCTTATCGACAATCCAGTTAAGTCTATAGACTAGCTTATTTATACATAGCAAAGTCTTAGACTACCTTACACATATCCAGTGGAGTCTGTACACCACCTTATCCATATCCAGTGAGGTCTACAGATTAGCTTATCCATACTCAGTGTAGGCTATAGACTACCTCACTCATACCTAGTTAACTCATACCTAGTGAAGTCTATAGAATAGTACATCAAGACTCATTGACTCTGTAGACTAGCTTATCTATATCCAGGGAAGTCTATAGACTACCTCACCCATATCCAATGGAATCTACAGACTAGTTTACTTAAACCTAGTAAAGCCTATAGACTAGTTTATTCATACCCAGTGGAGTCTGTAGCCTAGCTATTCATATCCACTAAAGTCTACAGACTCGCTTACCCATACCCACTGGAGTCTGTCAACTAGCTTATTCATATCCAGTGAAGTCTGTAGACTTGCTTACTCATACCTAGATTAGCATATGAACTAGCAGACTCATATCCAATGGAGACTATAAATTAATTCGCCCATACCCAAATACTTGTCTATCAAATAATCATTGCTCTTTGGTATCTAGTTAAGTAAGGAAATCTTACATCACATTTTTATTAAAGGAAAAAAGGATTTGCATTTCCTGTTAAGATTAAAATGACAAATCTTTAGCTCTAACCTTGTTCTTCTAAAAGTCATTTGGGTGTTTCATGGTGTCTGACACATCTAAATAGAAGTACCTGGAACCCTCTTTAAGGACCTAGCTGACATCTCTGTGAACATATTCATTTTTCAATACACAGAGAAATCTGCCAACAAGCCCCCTTTGATTTACGCATTGCTCAATATTTAGTGACTGTTTCATAGTGGTTCCTAATATAATTATATCCTACTTTCTCTACATGGTTTCAGTGTCTTTTTATATTTATTCAACCATCAGACCCAAAAAGAGTATGTTGCTTTCATTAGTTGCTTTTATTTATTACTGAACAGGTAGTAATGGAGTGTCTACTGTGTCAGGAATAAGCTTAGTGCTGACGATAATGAAGTCAGTAAATGATATATGATCTGTGTCTGCCAAGACTTTATTAACATCTAGGAAAATTCTGAATTAATAATAAAATAACAACATTAAGAATAATAGTAAAAGTACTTATTGAGTATATCTTAGGCAGACGACATGAAAGGCAATGAACACTTACATTTTTGAAAAACTCAATATACATCATAATATTCCTGAAATGGTAGCATATTTGCAATTCTCACACCTAGCATATTGTAATATCTCTTGTTATCTCTGCCTCCTGGTCTTATCTTATGCCTCTGAGATCTAGATCTGCCCTCTGGAAACCAACAGCCTACAACCATTTATTCCACCTTGCAACTTTCAATTATTTCAACATGAAGATGCTGTCTTTTCTAAGGATGCCTAGCGGCTCAAGTCAGTCAAGCATCTCACTCTTGGTTTAAGTTCACGCCATCTCCACCTGTTCCAATGCTGCCTAAATAACAGTTCATGTTCACCTCACCTGATGCATGGAAGTATCCCAAATATTCCCCCATTTAATAATGATTGCCTTTAAATTGTGGGGGCAAGGAGGGCACTGAAAGCCCCAACAGGGGTTGTTGGAACATGAGTTAGTTGGGAGATTTATACCCATAAAGGGCTAATGCCTGGTCACTGACACCCTATAATGCTTATGCTACAATGAACACAACTGCTACCTTCTTCTTCCACATACTTTCTCAAAGCCTAGACCCAGGCTTTCCTTCTATCCTAAAATCTTTCCTTTAGGGTAAGCACAACAACATCAACAAAACAACAAAATAGAGGAGCCAACTATGGGGGTGATCTAAAGTGGTCATGTTACCCTCCTCTATCCACACTGAGCAAACAGCACAGTCTGGAAATAAAACATGGTGCTCCTTAGTGGAACACTGGTGTGTGGTGTGAGAAATCCCATTAAACCACTGCTATCAACTCATAGTTTTAATGCCTGTATATATTTGTGGAGAAGATCAGTCATCTGGCTGATTGAAGTAAAAATAAGGTGAAATTTCAAGGTAGTGGGTCGGCACCAATTAGGAAGTGCCAAAATCATGACATGCTGATAGCAAAGACATAATGACTCAAATAAGTGTTTAATTAATACCTGGCAAAAAGGAGGTCTTTTCTAGGAGAGAAAATGTGATGATGAGTTCTCTGGTTGTTAACTTTGAAAGGTAGTGATTTGGGCCCTCCTCCTCTGTATTCTTACGATCTGTTTGTAAATCTAAGTTGAAGGCATGATTTGAAGGGGAATTCCTCCACCATCTGGCAGACTACCAGTCATTCCTCCGTGTTAAGACTTATGGATCTGCCAGGCACTGATTCATCACTGTTATTTTCTATTGTATCTTTAGAAATCAATTCTACAGAGAATCGAAAGGGAAATTCATGTGTTTGGCACAGCCATTGCAAGATTCTGCTCATTTTGTGGTCTGTCCAAGGCACAGGTGGTAGAGATGATAAATAGGCTGCTCTTTTCTTAATATGGCTGAGGTCCAGGGTCACAGAAGTGGTTCGCTAGCAATTTCCTTTATCTGCTTAAAGGTTTCCTTGTCCTGGGCTGAGTCTAGTCAAGTCCAGAACCAAGTAAGCACATACGCACATACAGAGCTGGATCACTGGGCTGATGGGTGGTTGTCAAACAGGTGTGACGCCCAGGAATATCTGGTATGACCCAGGGTATATGAGTCCAGGGAAAGAAGTCATTTTTCAAGGAGCTCAAGAGATTCCCTTCAATTCAGGACATCTACTTCAATCCAGGATGCAGAGCCCACTTTAAATCCTAAAAGGGCAATTACCCATGTTGCTTTCTAAGAGCCTTTTAGCTACCGTCAGACCTCACTGCACCCAACCCTCTTTTGGATACATAACCTACAAGGACTCTGGGTATAACTACGAGGCTAATTATGTACCTCATTAAAATTGGTATCAGGAAACCAAGTATATTTCTACCACAATGATTCATGGATTGTGCTGATATGAAGCATTATGACATCATTCTTAAATTTCCCTTCCTTAAGTCAGAGCAACCATAAACTTAAAAACAAGCAGATTTCAGAGCTGGGCCTTTTGTGGGGATAGAGACATCAGAAAATGCACTTCTATTTTTATTCAAGATACTGTTGATTTTATCTCATCAGCATATTTCCAACCTACCAATATACGGCCATCTAATATAATTTTATGTTAGACATCTGCTTACAGTTTCCTCTCACCTTTCAGTAGAACAAGGATTCAATTCCAAGGGGACAAAAAAGAGCTTTGATATTTTAATGGAATATTGTCTCTGGAATCTCAGAATTCACTGTTTAGCTTCCACTCTCAGAGACTATGAAGTAACACCTTGTTTTCTTAATGAAAAACAAAAAACAACAACAAAAAAAACTAGTTTCTATGAAGTAATTTTGAACGTAGTTTGTGGTTTTCCTTTAAATGACAAGAAAGACCGGAAGACAATACACCAAAACATTTATGCTCTGAAAAAGAGAGATTTCTATTTTTTCTTCTTTTCAAATGTCTGTATTGTCAGCTTTTCTCCTAACGTATAATTATTTTTATCACTGGGATTGTTCTTTAAAATATACCAAAAGTCGGTGATTTCAAAGTTCTGAAATTCATGTAACTCCAAAAATCACTAATGATACGGGAACTTCATCACCATTGTTACCTAGAGTGTTGGAATTCATATGATTAATCGGCCAGAGCGACTATCACTCTGGATGATCTCTTTCTCCCACGTTTTCCCATATTATTCCAAACAAGACACCTAAATCCTTGTCCTGCTTCCTCTAATCCCTTCGGCATGAGTCTTTTAGGACAAAAAAATAATCATCTACGCCATTTTCTAAAAGACGCAGCTCTCTGTGTAATAAACACTGTGATTCCTGACTTCGTTGCATAGCTGATCAGAATTCTACACTAATTTTATTCTCAATAAAGTGCTGTTCCCAAATTTTCGGGCTAATATGAGCAGCAAGCAGTCTTAATAAAATAACGGCAATTTACTGTACAGTTAAATGTCTTCCAGGTGTTCTGCTAAGCATTCCAAATGTACCTCCAGATTTAATTCTCTAAGCAACACTCTTATGGAAGTAATATTAATAACCCCATGTTTTCAGGAGAAAGCTGATGCTCAGAGATTTTTAAAGATCTTACCTATAGTCCCCCAAACCATAAACTACCACGCTGACATTGGAACACAGGGTTCCTGTGCTCCAATGGTAGGCAGCCCTACTCATATTTGAGACCATGGCCAAAGTCCATTAGATTGCCTTATCCTCCTGGCAACAGGGGAAGTGCCAAAAACACGGATTCTATGTTGGTTTTCATTATTTATCCAATTTCCTGGTGTTATTAGGAGTTACTTGAAGATTTTTTTAAAGACTTTCCTGCTTTCCCAGTTTATTTCATCCAGAGGGTGCCAGGATGGACTAATTACAAGCATGCCTCAAAAGTGATAAGCTGGGAACCCACTTTTCGTCTTGGTGTTAATCTTAGTGATTAATCTCATGTGGTCTGAAACACAAGTGAACTCTGTCCCTCTGATAGAGGCATCATGATTGCAATTATTAACACGTTAATATAAGATGGGACAGAGGATGTTCTATAACTAACTTACAATAACTTAAGTTGATTAACCAGTGGTTGGATTGCATGACAATATGCCCGGGGAGAAGGAAAAACCTTTTCAACTCTCTTCTCTATTCTCTTGTAGTGGGGTGATTTCAATGTCTTTTCAACTGAACAAGGGGAAACGAGAGATAAGATCGGGCGTCTAATACCACCATAACGTCACCCACTAGACATCCCTCACCTCAGTGGCTTAAAGTCAAATGCAGCTATTTTGTTCCTGAGGCTATCACTTGGACACTTAGATTGGGTTCAGATAGGCAGTTCTTGGGCTGCCTGTTGACATTACTCACATAGGCTGCAGTGTCCTGGCTGTCAGCTGAGATAGTGGTCCCAACAGCTCTGTCTAGCTCTGGAGTGCTCTCAGAGTAGGGAAGATGAGCAGGAGAGCACAAAGATTTTTCCAACCTCTGCCATGGCACAGTGTTGATATCCACTGGCCAAGTCAAGTGACAGAGGTGAAATCAAAAACAGAGGTGAACCCAATGCTGGCAGGAGCTACAGAGTCACGTCATGAGGAGTGTGCCTACAGGACAGGGTAAGGAATGAGAGCATGATGCCAATCTCCATACCTCAAGGAACACTGGAATTTGACGGAAAATTCTAAGTAGAAGGAAGAGCTCAACAACGGTATTGTAGACACCACAAAGCTTTGTTTACAACAGACAGTTTTCATTGTTTCATTCAAGAAGTGTTATGTGCTATGTCGGGTGCACTTCACATCAAATTGATCTCAGGAGTTGCCTGGTGAGACCATGATGTTTAAAACCAGAACTACGTACCTATGATGAAGTTACACTTTTACATTTCAAACAATCAACAGACACTTTCATGTTTGAAGCAACCCATGACCAACAACCAATGGACCAATGCTTTTACTTTTTAACCAACTAACCAACAACCCATGGTATTAACTAAGCCAGAATCCTCTCTTTCTGCTTCAAGTAACAGAAATAAGAACTCTCGAATGAATAATTTGCATGCACCTTTGAAAGCTACAGTTTCATGAGAGAAATCTGGATTACAGTTGGATGTTGGACAACATCTCAAAGCACATAGCATCCTGAGTATCATGGAAATAAGGAGCCTTCTTTCAATACTAGACCATGAGCTCCATTACCTTCAAGAAATCCCATGAAAGGCTTCCATGGACACACTGTGCAATGTTGAATTTATATTATAACTGCTAACATAAAACACAACTGGAATTAGAGACAGGTTGTGAAAAGTGGACATGTGAATCTTATGTATTCTTTAGATTTTCTAAGTTGGAAAATTGGTCAAAATATGTCTCCAGAAATATTTACCATGTCCACATTAGACTAATGTCCTTTGTCTATTCACTAATTGCCTTTTTTAGTATGAGACAGAAAGAATAATTTTTGTATTTTCTTTAACACCGTTGTTATGTATAAACTGTTCACAAGACAAATCCTTCTTGAAATTTGGCATCACTGACCAATCTGTTGATGATGAAAAAAATTTATAACTTACCTTCCTCTACAAAGAACAGAGCAATTAGGATATAAGTGTAATTTCTACATTAGCTGAAGTCTGAATTCAGTGTCACTACCTTTTATCAGCCTTTATATAGATGTATTTTGTGATGAATTTTCTGACTATGTTTAGTAGAGGATACTGTCTCAGTTACCTATTGCTGCCCAGTGACATACTCAAGATTTCATGGCTTAAAACAGCAATTATCAGGGGTGCCTGGGTGGCTCAGTGGGTTAAAGCCTCTGCTTTAGGCTCAGGTCATGATCTCAGGGCCCTGGGATCGAGCCCCACTTTGGGCTCTCTGCTTGGCAGGGAGCCTGCTTCCCCATCTCTCTCTGCCTACCTCTCTGCCTACTTGTGATCTCTCTCTGTGTCAAATAAATAAAATCTTAAAAAAAAAAAACACACAGCAATTATCTATGTTCTCACATTACTATGGGTTGATGATTTGGACAGAACTCAACAGAGATAGGCTCATGGTGATCCCCTGTGGCATCTCTGGGATCAGTCAACTTTCCAGGGCCTCAGCTGGGACAACAAAGTTGCCTGAGCCTCTATCTATCTGATCTCACTTCTTCCAAGAGGATAGCATGGGCTCGTTCATAGCAATAGTGTTCAAAGACAGCAGAAGCGCAAGCCTGTTGGAATTCTAGAAGTCCAGGCTTGAAACATTAATCATTCCGTTGCATGCTAGTGGTGACAACAAACTATGAAGCCAGTCCTAATTCATGGGGTTGGGAAACGGACTCCATCATCTGAGGAGGAGAACAGCACAAAATCTGTGGCCATCTTTAATCTACCCAGCTATGGATAGTGGAAAGTTGACGTGATTCACCCCTATGTTCAATCATTACTGTAAACCAATATATTTTTGTTCTTGTAATAAAATGATAGATTTCCACTTAACGAAATGAAAATCCAAACTCAGTCAGTAGCACTTCAAATATAAATAAAAGTAATTCATGTACATTTCAAATGAATACAGGATTCATCAATTAAGGAAACATCAGAGATTTCACAGTATAAATGAATTACAGTGTCAGTGAAACAGAATTTAATTGCAATATATTGACACAGAGTATGACATCCTCTCAAAATACTTAAAACAGCAAATTGAATTATAGGCTTCCTATGATTGAAAACTAGGTTTTATCTTGTTTTCCCTTATACCTTATCTTTTCCATTAATGCCAGACAGATTTTTAAATAATAAGGGATGTATGTGTGCAGACGTGCATGTTAGTCTACTCCTAAGTGATTTACAAGCATAGCATTATATAAGAAAATATTCAACATCAAACAAATAACTACTTCAAACCCATCATTTCTTTTTTTTGTTTGTTTATCTCAGTAGATCTCTGCCTAGAAATAGTCAAGTCTAGATGTAAATTGACCTAAATGGAAAATTAATAAATTTAGTCATTGGAATTGAAAGAGAAGAGACATAGACATTGACGGAATTGTTTCTTACTAAGTAAACAGTTCCAGAATTTTCTGTGCTTGAGGACTGCCAGAAAAATAATAACTTGCCTGCTTACCTAACCTGACCTTCTTCCCAATCATCTCAAAGATAAATAAGGTGATTATCCCCAAGGCAGCAATTGAAGACAGGCATTTCTGTCTCCATCCCTCTTTGCCCTTACCCCCCATTCTACACTCGTACGGATCTAATTGTAGCCTTTCATCTGCACAAGTAGTGCAAAGGATTAGAGCTATCTTGACAGCAGGGACTTTTTGCAAAAAAGAGCAAACAAAATGGCATTTTCAATTGGCTTTGACGGAAGACGGGGTTCAGCAGTGAGTGCTCAGTTCAAGTACTTGTATCTTTTGGGTAGAACCAAAAGATGGGAAGGGATTGTTCTACTAGGGTAATTACAGAGCCACCACCATCAAGCAATCTTCGTAATCTCACTATGATTTCCTGTCTCCCTTTGCGAGCTGACGCACCCAAGAATAGCTATTACGGAGTCCACCTCCTCTGTCCTTTTGTGGGAGGTGTGTTATTTCACCATGAACTTGGGGCTGAAATTACTGTCATAAAAGTAGCTCATGGAATGTGACAGCTCAGAGTCAGAATGTAATCCTTGTAGAGATTTACAAAGAAATACAGAATTTACCTGAGGATCAACAGTTGGCACGCTCTTCCTCCCACATGACTGGGATAGAAACATATTCAGTGGGAAACTTCACATCATGGTAGTATGGGACCTCATTTGAGAAATATTTATGAGTCTGCCATTGTGTTAGGGACCAAGGAGATGGCACAATTGTGAAGCATATCCTGTCCCAGTAGTCCCAGGCAATAGCTATTCCAGGGGACTACTCTATCCAAAGTGATATTAACTTACAAATTTCTACCATTGATAATCAAATTGCTTGGTATTACCCAACAAAGGAGGAGATGCTCTAGGCTCAGAAGTGATGGTCCCCCCCTGTGACTGTAACCACATTTACCCACATGAGGAAGGCACCAGCCTCATGAATGGAAGACTGCATGTGCTTGAGCCGTTACCATCTTGATCTGATGTGACCTTCATTCATGGAAAAAACATCTTCTCCCTCTGATCTCTCCATCTTCTCCCACACACTTGTTGTGGGTGAAAACCCTGGTTTGTGCAAATGGGCAACTCTGTCTGTGATGGTCTAGTGATGGAGATCTGTCAGTCGTGCATCCAGGATGTATAGGCATCCCTTAATATACTATTCCAGAGTAGTATTTTACAAATGTGAATTAGAAGCCTTAGAGGATACTCAAATCAACTGAGTGGATTGCACCCAGGCCTCTGATAACTGAGGCTCCAGGTTAGGCCTTCCGAGTGCAATCTGCAGGCACCTTCTCTAGATTATTGACTATCAAACCTTGCAAAACATCCTCAGAGGCCACAGGTATGGGGAAAAGGAGGCGAGGGAGAAGGGCAGGAATTGAACCTCCCTTACTACTTATCTCCAGCAGCAGCTTCCCTGATTTTGTCCATTTGGCTAGTATGCGATTAGCCAATCAGCTGATACTCTGATGTGCCTAAGCATGCTGGGGTTTAAACATAGCATCATTCTGTCTTTATAAAAACTGCCACATACGTTGTGTTAGGTAGCTCTTAAAAAAAAGTACCGCAGACTGGACAACTTTAACAGCAGAAATGTACCCTCACATCCTGTAGGATAAATGTCTGGGATCCAGGCATGGCCAGGGCTGGTTCTGCCTGAGGCCTCTCTCCTTGGTCTGTAGATGGCCATCTTCTCCCTCACATGATCCTCCCTGTGTGTGTGTCTGCGTCCTCGTCTCTTCTTATAAAGACACAGTAATACTGGAATACGGCTTATACTAATAATCTCATTCTACCTTAATCCCCTCTTTAAAAACCCTATCCCTAAATACAGCCACACTCTCAAATACTAGGAATCAGGGTAGAGCATGTGGACCTTGTGGGACATGACTGAGCCAGTCACAGAAGTTTAGTCCTATAAAGTCACCGCAGTCTAATCCCCTATCTTTATCACTTTCATTTGTTGGAACAGTCTTATTACCCACTGGCCAAAGAACATGTTTAAGTTGCGTAACTTCCAGGTACGATACAAGTTCTTCTGACACTGAGTCAGAGGGGAAGTTGAGGAGCCCTGAGATGTGCCTTCACTGGGTGGCCATGATGATCCTCTAATCTGTCCGCTCCTCGATAGGGTGCATATAATTTTTCTCGTTCGCGAGGATGGAGTGGCACCATCAAGCCCCAACTCAAGCAGATCTCTACAGAGCATCAAGAACCCCTATTTTCTGGTTGAGGGCCAGCAGGGAGCATCATAGCACATAGTTCGGGGCAGCATTTTATTGCTCAGTGCTAGACCATGACCATGACCATAGACACAGAGGCCACTCTGATTAAATCCCTGTGCTTGGGACATGTGTGTAGCATATGCAGAATCCGTAATCTCTCCTACTCTGGACCAAATAACTCACTGAAGGGCAGATGGGGTTTCATAGTCTTGCACAAAAACCCCCTATTCCATTTCACAGCAAGTTCAAAGTCTAAAAATAATCTAGCTAGTATTTGTTAAGTTTTGTTTTTATGGGACTAAGTCAGAAATTTGCATGTATAAGTAACTGAGTCTCCTAACTGAAATGAAATTTTAATTACATCTATTTGTATTTTTAAAATCTTAATTCCTTTCTAGCATTATCTGGAGTAGGTTCTTTCAATTTTGCATTTAAAAAATGACACTAATTTCAGCCAAGTTCTTTTTCACAAATCGAAAATGGTGGTAAGGATCCAGCAGCACAAATACAGACCACACACCCTACTTTCGGCATTGATGGGTTTCGTCTTAGAACCTCTGGAGGTACACATCTGGAAATAAATCTGTGTAATCAACTGTTTTCCAGAGCATCTTCTTTGCAATTGTCCATAATAAGGCAACGTGGAATTATGGAGATGACCTTGGCATTGGATCCTGGAGCTGGGAGACTCTATTCCAGAGATTTAGCTTCTCTGACCCTCAGTCTCGTCATCTGTACAATGTGAGTAGTGATAACTAATAGCAATTACTGAGAACGTACTACATGCTGGTACCATGTGAAGATTTTGACCTACACCTAATTTTTAAAAATATTTAATCCCTGCAAGTACTGTCTGAAGCCAATCTAATAACTATCATTATTTTATAAATAAGGAAGCTGGGCCACAAGGAGTTTATGCACACACCTAAGAAAAAAAAGGCAGAACTGAGAACTGAAGGTAAGTTTGCCCACCTCTAAATTTCTGATTTGCAGGATCAGGAGATCCAGATGGTGTTTATTAAGTTCTTCACATACGAGAGGCACTCAAGAAAAGGTGGATGCGATCGTTACAAACAAACAGGAAGCTTATGCCAATCCTTCTAAACACCAGCTACACTATGACTAAGGGATTTTCTGGGACTCTCAGTCTGGGATTAAGAAAAAGAAATGAACAGAACCTTGCAAAATGTGTCCCAACTGCATTTTGCAAATGCCTGTTATTTTTTGCTAAAGGCTTAAATGACAACTGCTTAAGAAACTGTTCTAGAATGTGGCCCAGGATTTGATATCTCTATCACACACGCACTGTTCATTTTCTTGAGGGGAATTTCACTTTAAAAGACAACAGTAATAAGCATTCTCCAAATTCTAGAATGTAGATATTCTACTAGAAATGACATGGTTTCCCCTCACAAATTGATGGCATGGAAAAGGGCAAAGGGAGAGCAAATAAAAGGTAAGAAATGAAAAGATATATTTCAGTGATATATCACACTCTGTGCTCTCAGTTTGGGATACAGACAAAATGAAGAAAGATTCCTATCCTACGTAATTCTTTTATTCCTCGGTAAAATCATTCCCCTTACAGAAAATCAGAATTTCATCTTGCAAGCTTTCCAACACAGTGCAGCTGTGCATCCTCCCTTAAACCACCTACCTTGAGCCAAGGGAAAAAGTACACTGCCTGTAAAATCCAGTCCTTTTTTTTTTTAAATTGCATAACCAGAACCTAATCAGGAGACATCACGACAAGCTCAAAATGAAGTCATTCAGTAAAACAGTTGAACTGCAGTCTTCAAATATGTCGTGACATAACAGGAAACACTCAGGAGTTATTCTAGATTAAAAAAAAAAACTAAATTAAAGAAACAGAAGAACTGAAGGATAATATCGGACACTATTCTTACAACTGATCTGAACGGGTCTTTGGATAGAGAACAATACTGGATCAGAGCTAAGTTCCCGATTTTCATCATCATATGCATTACATACAGTTATGGAAGAGAAAGTCTTATTTTACTATTTACTATGCCTAAGGCCTTTATCTGTCCCAAGTCTTGAATTTGTTGCAGGAAAGCATAGTCAAATACTTGAATAAGATTCATGTGTCTATATTATGTATGAAAAATATATCCCTTCCAATCTTGCTGTCTTTACCCCAAATCCTACACTCAGAATGTACATATCTGCTCATTGATTTTCATTCAGGTAAATATATTCTGAAATGAACCACAGTTCCACCGTCAATCACAGCAGCCTGTTTTGTTTTATAGACAATCTAGTAGCAGTCTCAGAACACAGTGATCTATTAATAGGGTAAACTAGGAACTGCCGTTTTTCAGAAGTGTGCAAAAGCATCGTCTGTGACTCGGCAGCAGAGGGAAGGTTGCCAGAAATGAGCTCATAAAGCAGTGTTTCTCAAAGCGTGGGTTTCAGACCATGCACGTTAGCATTCCCTGGATACTGATTATGCAGGCAGATCTCTGGGACCCATTCCAGACCTACTGAATTAGAATCTCTAGGGATTTGGCTGGGAAATAAACACTTTAAATACACAGCCCAGGTGCTACCAATCCTTCAGTATTGAACAAATATTTATTAGTATCCTGTGTGCAAGATGCCATTCAAAGTCCTGACTTAAAACTATATTGAACAGCAAATAGGATACAAAGTGGTAGACACCCTCTGGAAGACCACGGGGCTGTTGCTTACAAAACTGAAGCATACTCCTACCCTAACACATGAATCACACACCTTGGTATTCGCCCAAAGGAAATGAAACCTGAAATCCACACAAAAACATGCACATGGATGTGCATAGCAGCTTTACTCATCATTACCAAAATTTGGAAGCAACCAAGATATCCTTCAGTAGATGAATGGGTACATAGGCTACAAGACCTCCAGACAGTGGGATATTTTCAGTACTAAGAGGAAACAAGCCACCGAACCATGAAAAGACACAGAGGAACCCTAAACGCATATGACTCTGTAAAAGAAACCCATCTGTAAAGGGACACACTGCATGATTCCAACTATAGGACATTCTGGGAAAAGTAACCTATGGAGAATGTAAACCTCAGGAGGCTGGGTGGGGGGCAAAAGAGAGATGGTTGGGTACAGAGAATTTTTAGGGCAGTGAAATTATTCTATATGATACTGTAATGGTAGATCCATGTCATTAGACATTTGTCCAAATCCACAGAATATACAATGTCATGAATGAACCCTAATATAAATTATGGACATCAGTGATAAAGAAAAAGAGCATGCATTCTTTGAGGCAGTTACCAAATTAAAAAAGTAAAAAGCCAACTGTCTCTGGACTCATGGAACTTTAAGTGGCACTAAAGCTTGAGAACAAATATCCCAAGGGAGGGGCGCCTGGGTGGCTCAGTGTGTTAAAGCCTCTGCCTTCTGCTCACGTCATGATCTTGGGGTCCTGGGATCAAGCCCCACTTCGGGCTCTCTGCTCAGCAGGGAGCCTGCTTCCCTCTCTCTTTCTGCCTGCCTCTCTGCCTACTTTTGATCTCTCTCTGTCAAATAAAATAAATAAAATCTTAAAAAAAGTCTCAAGGGATGAGAGGAAACTCAACTGGTCATGATTGGATGATGGAGCAAGAGAAACATCTTCAAGGAGAATGGGATGCTACTACCTGCAAAACATAGGGAGATGCCTAAGATGAGAATCAAGGTTTGCTTTTTTAATGATCTTTGTTATTTTAGTACTCAGATTTGCAGGAATGTTGGAAAGATACTGCAGAAATTTCCAGCACATGCGTTTCCCCTATTTCTGCTAATGTTAGCATCTTACATCACTATGACACATGTATCACAACGAAAAACATTGTCATTTCGTATTTGTGATAACTAATGAGTTGGATTATACTCATGACATTTTTCTGTTATAGGATCCTGTACTAAATTATCTTTGCATATCACCTTAGTTTCCTTTGGTCTCTTATAGTTTGTCAAATGCCCCCTCTTTCATCCCCTTGACAGTTTTGAGATGTACTCCGCAGGTATATTGTGGTGTGTTTCTCATTATGAATTTGTATGATTTTTTTCCCCTCATGACTAGACAGGGGTTAAAGACCACAGAGGTGAAGGACCTTTCTACTCACATCATATCACTGACTCCAAGCCAGCAGCCTAACTTTTCACTCGTAATGACCTTGATCTTTATTGTGAACTTGACTCAGTCAACTAGTCAAGGAAATGTTGAGCTGTCATTTTTGATGTCAAGGTGACAAGAAGGAGGCTAGGAACTTTTACATAGGGGAAGAGTTGGCTTGAATTGTCAATGGGACATCCAGATTGAATCAGCAGAAATTCAGGTCTTTCAGAGCACAGATCTGGGACAGACAGTCCCTCCCACATAACTCCCCAAGTGACACGCAGAATATAAAAACAGCATCAGTAACCTCATCACTCCCTGGACAGACCTCATCATCTCCCTTTCACTCCACATTTCTCATGGCACCATTTTCCTTCACCTTGAGGATGAAGTGGCTCAGCGCTCAAACAGTGCTTAACACTGAGACTGTTCCCTCACAACATCACCACATTTATTCAAACTGACAAAATAGAATCACACTTTTTGATAGAAAATAGGTCCAATTTGGCTTTTTGATCAGACCTGGAGGACTGGTTTTATAGGGTTCAGTAGGGACATTTTTTCATCAACAAAAGCTGAATCTGCTGGTCCAATATTTCTACAGAAATAGGTTGTAGATACAGATACACAATAGCTATATGTAAATATAGCTGATAATAAAATCCTTTGCCAGCATTTAGCACATAAAAATTTTTAGATGCCGACGTTATAAGAGGTGGGGAAATACACTGTTGAAGATAAAAGTTTTGAAAACGGATGTTTCTGTTCAGTTTACCATTCACGATTAACAGTGGAACTTGTAAGACTGTTCTATAGACTAGTAATGGTGTATAAAGACATGAAAACGGGTGGGGGTTGAGGGCTGGGCATCAATTGGGAGAAAATTGGTGTGAATTGAGAGCAAATCACGGAGAGTCATCTGGTAGTAATAATAGCTTACTTTCCCACATGTAATGAGACTATTCTTTATCAGCACTTCAGACAAGTAGTAAGGAAAAGATCGTGGAATCTCTATCCCAAATTTTGGGGGAATTTACAAGCAAAGAAAGTGTCGGGGCAGAGAAGTCTACTTGGATTTATATAGAAACCTGTCTTGAATTTTGACATCCAGATTCTAAGGGCTACATACATTACACTTTAAATTTCCACCACCAAAGTGCAGCTATGTATCTCCATATGGAGCACTTGGAACTGAAAATTGGTCTACGGAGATAAGACTGAACAGGAGAAAACAGCAACTCAGTCTTAATTAGGGTTGAAAATAGGACAGTGGAAAAATCCCCTAAGTGAATGCATGGTTAACATAATCCTAGAGGGGCAGATCTGAGTGTGGTTATAGGTAGGGAACATGTAGAGGTGGTGAACAGGAGGGTTGGGGGCATCGTTTAGTTTTAAGAACAAAATATAAAACATGAAAAAATAAGCCATGGTAAAGAGTGGAAGTTAAAGTATCTAAGCCAAAATAACAGGAGACTTGATGGGTGAGATCCCTGGTGAGAAGTATAGGTAAAAAGAAAATGCACTGCAAGTTCAAAGCAAGGTGAAATGCATGTGAGATACTATATGAATCTACATTGTCAGTCCACAAGAGGAAGGGGTTGGAGAAAATAATTGTAGAATTAGAGACTGACAAGGAAAGACGGTTGGTGATGCTAAGGCCTAATAATCGACTTCAAGAATAAATAAGCCACAGGAAGTCAGCACAACATGAGGGCCCTCCGGGAGGAGCAATGAAGAAAAAAATGGGTAGTTATTTCTGGGACAAGAAAAGACAGGGCCTCACACTCTCCCCTATGAAACACCCCTCACAATTTCTGAAGCATCCCAGAGACAAAAACATTGTAAAATGCCAGATGAGAGAAGAAAATGAATAAATCCCCAGTAGAACAACTTACTTTCAAATGTACAAATGTTAACTTAAAGTATAATATTTTCACTGAAAAAAGAAAAAACAAAATAAACTGAACTGATCATTGCCAAACTGAAAAGACAGTTCCTAAATGCACTTTTCCCATCATAGAATACAAAGTAATATAAATAGTATTGACAAAACTTGTTTCATACTTTAAAAAAAATATACCATCCAGTCTCATACGTTCTTAATAAGCCATAATTATAATGTGTACATGTTCTGAGATCAAAATAAATTTGCTTTCAGAGTTTATTGTTGTGAGTCGAATTATATCAGTTTCAAGTATGGCTCTTGATTTTAGTGAGGTTTTGTGAATAAAATAAGGCTCTGGAGATGTCCAATGAAAAAGATATTGACTTAGATGCAGGGGAGGTTATGAAGGAAAGGAAGGGGCCAGTATTTCATATACAAGTAAACAGTCCCTTCTCAATGAAATAATCATGTACAGAATTGAATTCTAACTGGTTTGTGGGATGCTGTATAAGTAGTGGGGACAGGAAAAGGTATTTCCTGAAAGCCTAAATGTATGTGTTCCAGTATTACACATTTTCTAGCAGTTATATATATTATGGGGATAATTGTTTCAACATTGATAAATAAGATGGCATGGATAATAAAGAGCATGGCTTTCAACTCACAGTTTTATCTCTTGCTCATATTTATGCATACGGTAGAACACAAGAAAATTGCCAGAGAGAAAAAAAGAGGAGGAAAATGAAGGGAAAATTGATAGAGAACCCATAACAAACAAGAGAAAAAGACATTAATACCGTGATTATAATGGTATTCTATATGTTCGAAAAGTAAGTTGGAAGTTGGATACATTGATGATTAAAAATGACCCAATGTGGGAAAAAAATTGAATTCAAAGAGATGAAAAGTATGATGTCTGAGATGATACACCAGTGTGGGGTAACAGCAGATTAGACACTGCTGAAGAAAAGATTAGTGAAGATGACGTATAGCAATATAAACTATGCAGAAAGAAACACAAAGAGAAATAAAGAATTGGAAGAAATCAATATGCATTCAGTAAAAACTATACTTGGAACATTGAATTTAGATCTTTCCCCAGGCCAACGACATGTGGTATAACCCTCTCTTCTGATCCAGGGAAGGGACCTCAACTGCCAGTAGCCACATGATCATGAGTGTCAACAACTGATACACTGACAAGTATTCTGTCCCCAGGCATTCTGTTTGTCACAGTCAGTACAGTTCTCAATAAATACAATGACGCATTCAACATGTCATTATAGAATAGGCTTTGTGTGAGACGATTTTGCCCAATGTAGGCTGATGTAAGTGTTCAGAGCACATACAAGGTAGGCTGGACGAAGCTACGGTGCTCAGGAGATTAGATATATTAAATGCGGTTTCAACTTTGAAAATATTCTGTTTATGATGAGTTTTATTAGGACACAGTCCCACCATAAGTCAAGGAAGATATGTATTATTTTAAAATTTATTTTAGAGAGAGAAAGAGAGAATGTGAGAGCATGAACAGGGGGAGGAGCAGAGGGAGAAGGAGGGAGAGAATCTCCAGCAGACTCCCTGGTGAATGGAGAGGCCAATGCAGCTCAAACCCACGGCCCTGAGATTATGACTCCGGTAGAAATCAAGATTTGGTCGCTGAACGGATTAAACCAACCAGACGCCCCAGAGAAGATCTGTATTTAATAAATTATGATTTATACACAATTTTTAGCTTTCAAAATATTAAGACCTTGTTGACTCGTCATTATTTTTCTGTTTTGATTCCTATGGATCAATTTATCTGCATAATCTTATTCCTGGAGTCAAGACGAAGTCTTGATAAGTGAGTGGTTTGATCTATCATGAAAATACAGAAGTTACAGAATTTCCTGAAGTAGTTTCACAACAAAAAAATTTAACTGTTAAACTCTAAGAACATGTTTTTATTACCCTTATAAATAAGTATCTTAAAATGAGTATTGAAATCTAATGTCATATCCATTTATTCTCACAATCCTATCTACTGCTATATTGTGTTCTGGAATTTACTGTCAAAAGAAGTCTGATTAGTTTCTTCCTCTGTACTATCTTCTATTGATATTTTTACCCTGCCAAAATGCTTATATTACAAGATCCTTTTCTTTAATGCACATTAAAAATGAAAATCACAGGGATACATTGGTATCTTTCATTTTGCCCACCTAAATATAAAAAGTAAAGGTCTCCTACTCAGTCACCTTTGGTTCTATTATTCCTTACTGCATCTTTATTTTTTTCCTGTTACACTGAGTTTCTGGATGCTGTCCATAACACATCTTCCTCTCACCAACTGCACCTCTATTTTTTGATAATCTGAATTATAGGGGAACTTCGAAATTTCACCTTCCAATTCACCCTTTTACAGATCCAACATACACTTCCCTGTTCTAATTGTAATTTTAAATATTCAGACACCATTTCCATTTAGTCTTGCATGTTCTTGACCTACAGTTGCAGTCTTCGCATGATTGCTCTTGTTTCATAAGCTCTCTAATGACAAGGCCCTTGAGAATATTTCTTGTGGGTATTAAAATGTCTGCACAGTCACTGTTATGTTTGCGCACCACTACCGAAGGCCATTTATGTTTTACCTTTTTTTCTATTTGGGGTGTTGACACGCAGTGACACACATTGTTTGCCAACTAGGTTAAGTAGATCAGTTTCCATATAAGGGGGGGAAAGTATAAGTCAGGTGTACCACAACTTAACTTTCCCCTATGGCCAAAGGCATGCCCCCTGCAGAGCAAGGAGGGATTGCTATAGACTGAGGTGACCTCTCTGATGAAGAACAATTTGTTGTGTGTGGTGTTTATATTGGGAGTTGGAGGGAATGGGGAGCATCCCAAGTAACCAACACCACAGAAGAGCCAGAGTGGCAACGCCCCGACTCAGAAATGTTGCCAGCCTCTTAATATAATACACTAGGCATCCACCTTAGAGCAAAAGTCATGCTCTTCAAAGTCTGTTGTTCTGTTCCCCCCCACAAAATGCCATCAGATAGGCATTTTCCTCACCTGTGTTGCATACTCTCAAACTCAACTGGACTACAACCAACATCTTTTGTACTATGCAGTATAAGAGTGTGTGCGGTGTGTAGATTTCCTTCCCAAGGGAACTGCAGTTTGATGGAAATTTCATTCTTCCTTATACTATTTTTTCCTATGTGAGGTGGACCAATTACCAATTACTTTACAGTGGTGCTGTCTCACATTTGCCATTTTCATTGGCTTTGGAAAAGAAAAAGTTAAATTTTTCTGATTACATTATCCTGAGCTGAAAATCTCTCTTTTTTGTCATTTTTAAGTCTTGGGCTAATCAGGTCCATTTCCTTTGATTATCTTCATGTAATTGATCCCTTTAATCTTCTTCAGTAATCTTCTTTAAACCCTCTCAAAAGGCATTACTGCTCTTCTATAGAGGGTAGCAATAACTGGACAGTGTTCTATAAATATGAAAGAATATTATTAGCCAGGGATGACATTGTACTTCCAACCAACAATATCTTTGTTCTACAACATGGATCATGTACCGTCTGTACGCCACAGAGAATATCTGATTAACACTGCTGTTGCAGAAGGATAAGGATGTGTCCTCCAGACTCGGTTGGCTTCTCCATCCAAGCCAACAGCCAGGATGTTGGTACCATTAGGTGGAGCCATGTGATATGTGGTGAGGTTCTGGACAACAGAATGCAGTCAGAAAGAATGAGAAGCACTTCTAGAGCCAGGCTTAGAACGTTGGTTTTTATGTTTTTAGTTTAAAAATGTTGTGTAGAAGAAACTACACTGCCTACTCCTTTAATTAATCTTTCTACCAAAACATAAGTGATGTTCAAAACTTTGAATTCTGCTCTTTATCTCTCAGATCTTGTATGTCTCTCCAGGTTCTTGTGACTTGGTGGTCTCCTCCATCATCAATTTTTTGTTCTACATCAGTCACAGCAACATCTCAAGAATTCTACGTGAGAATGGAACCAAGTAGATCTCTCAGAGTTTGCCTCTGTGGCTAGATGATAAAGTGAATTCTATACCATGGGGTACATGTTCACCAATGGAAGAGAAAGGACAGAAACTCAATGGATAAATTCTTCCCCATGTTTTCCCCACAGTGCAATCTTTTCTTAGCTTCTCTGTTCTTCCTAGCTGTAGCCTACCCACCAGGCCGAGCAAGGACACCTGATTAAAGTCTTCTTACTACCTCTAACAAGATGCAAGATGTTATCTACACAGACTCATGATTTATTGGGAGCAGAAGCTAGTACATTAACACATCATCTTGCAATGTCCTCAACCTCAGTTCCCAACCTTCCCTGCTCTGGGATGCACCTTCAAAATAAAACATTGAAACATCATCTTTTCTCCTGGCTCTCTATTCCAGCGAAGCCAGGATAAAATACACTATTTTCCAGAGAATTTGTGGGTTTTTTTTTTTTTTTTTACATAAGGGAAAGGAACAAGAAATTTACAGAGAAGTCACACTGAGAATTACGTTCATTTCACCATAGAATTCCTAATAGCTGTGGACTCCAGTGCACTGCACTAGTATGATAGCCAATGGGACACTCGTCTCCAGCATAAGCCAGAACTACACAGGAACATCAACAACAGTATGGGAAGGACCACTAAGGAAGCATGACAGCAGTAGGATCCTTTGAAACACTTCTAATTCAATCCCTATACCACTAAAGTAAGTACTTCTATGTTAGATAAAGACAATTCTAAGGATGTCATAACAAAACACCACTAACTAAATGGTTTATGCAACAGAAATCTACTTTCTCATAGATGGGGAGATGAAAATTCAGAAATGAAGGTGTTGATAGGGTTGTTTTCTCCTGAGGCCTATATCCTCAGCTAAGTAGATGCCATCTTTCCCCCGGGTCTTCATATCATCTTCCTTCTGTGCTTTTCTGAGTTGTAACATCATCTTATAAACGCACCAGTCCTATTGGAATAGGGCCTCACCCTAGCTAACTCATTTTACTTTAATGACCTCGATAAGGATCCTGTCTCCAAATAGTCCTATACTGAGGTTCTGGGGGTTAGGACTTCACCGCATGAATTTGGAGGGATACAATTCAGCCTATAATAGTGGCTATGTATGTGTAAACATTGGCCCTACAGACCACAAAACTGAAGAAACAAGAATAAAAATGAAAAATGTGATACCTATGGGTGTCAGAAAGGGATCATTGGTTGTACACAATAAAACTCCTCACAGCTAACAAAAGAGCAAAAGAAAAGTGATTGAAAAGAATTGGTCATGCTCAATGCAATTCAAGGAATAACCAAAACTTCAGGGCCGAAATGAAAACCACATTGGGCAGCTCCAGGGAATCTCCATTTGCAAGAGATAACAATTTCTCTTATATGTCCATAGTGCTGCTCAGGTGAATGCCAATCCAGTCTCATCCTTTAATCTAAGCAGGATTTGGTGTTCTAGTGGAGAATATGACCAGTCTAGCCTCCACACTTGCTCATTCCTTGATAAAGGATGGGAAGGCTATTTATAGCCCTAAAAGAATTCCCTACGATCTACGATGTGCAATTCTCCCCCTACACATACTCCCCAAAAAAGAAGGAAATAAAGGAGAAAAAGGAGGAAGCAAAGAAAGAAAAGAAAATCCTATCTCCCTGCTTTGGCTGGCATTGTACACACTAAGTGGCTAATTGCCAGGATTCACATTGCAGACACGAACCCAATCTACAAAGCTGGGAAGAATCTACCCCCTTCTGCCATTTTCCCCCTTGCATCTGTATTTTATCCTGCATTAGATTTGGCATTACATATCATTATTTCTTCGGCCATGCGCTATGGGAATGGGAAGGACTCAGCTGATTCAGCAGGAAGTCTAGCAGCCCGTGTGAGAGAGATGCCCAAAGGCATGTCCACTGCCATTAATTTTGTAGTTTTCAATTACTGCTCCTTGCTTTTACAATGCTAAAATTGTGACATATTTTCGTTATAGATCGTTCAAGAAACCTTTGCTGCTCTTCTTACTGTTACATCCTGCTAGTGGCACTTTTAAGGAGCCCTAATTTTTTAGAGTAGGAAAACAATAGAATCATGGCTTTCAAAATAACTATTATAAAGATATCTGCCATTTGGAGGCAAAAGGTGGGCTGCCGTTTCTTGATTTGGCTTGTTTGGGAAGAAGCATCTAAGTAAGGAGGATTTTTTTTCACCCCTATATTAAAACCCATGCATAGTATTTCACATATCAGAGGACACGGTGAATAGATTTCATTTTACATAAATAGCCTATCAGATCGAACCCAATAGGTGACTTGGTTTGTAAAAACTCTCCTGTCCTGGCCTCACGGTTATGCATCCAATTCTCTTTTGACAAAAATCACATGTTCCACCTCCCTCCAACCAGAAAGAGTTGAGATATTCATTTGCCGAGAATATCACACGTAACCCCTGTGCCACCCCATGTTAGCCTAGGATGTAGGTCTAGAACAGGAGTCATCAAAGATTTTCTGTAAAAGGTCAGAAAGTAAATATTTTTGGCTTAGTGGGTAATAAGACCTCTGAACTATTGACCCCTGATGCACTCATGACAAAGGAGCCATACATGATTTATAAATCAATGGGAGAGTCATATTTTTTTTTTTAAGATTTTATTTATTTATTTATTTATTTGACAGAGAGAGAGAGAGAGAGAGATAACAAGTAGGCAGAGAGGTAGACAGAAAGAGGGAGAAAGAAGGCTCCCTACTGAGCAGAGAGCCCAACACGGGACTCAATCCTAGAAACCTAAGATCATGACCTGAGCTGAAGGCAGAGGCTTTAACCCACTGAGCTACCCAGGCGCCCTGAGAGTCTGTATTTCATTAATATTTTTGTACCTACACAAGATTTTGGCCTGATAGGTTGTGATTTGTTGACCCATGTCCTAGAATAATCACTATTTCCACAACAACAGCAATTTAAACATAATTACTATATTTTTTATCTTGTTATATGTCTTTTATGTATCTCCACACCTATGCAAATACACTAGTCTCTGTAACAATCCAATAAGATCATTATCTCTACTCCCCAAAAGAAGGATTCAGCTCCGTTGACCAATCTGGTTAATATCTCCAACCCTCCCAAGTGAAGCTTCAGAGTTAGTAGTTTTGGGTGTGTGACTCAGCACACTGTTGGACTGATCTGTGGTAATAAGAAATCCCCAAATCTCAACAGTTCAACCAACAAACATCTAATTCTTCCTTATGGAAAGCTTCAGGTCCTCCCAGTGGCTACCTAGCCCACCGGTTTGGATCATACATCACCCCTGTACATTAACACACATGTAAGTAATCTGGGAGCTCGTCACAAATTTTGGGGTGGCAAAAAAGTGATTCTAAATGGAGAGACACACAGACAGACACATCTGGTAAACATTTTATCAGCTAACATAAGTCACAGGGCTAGGCATAACTTGACAAAGATAAAATAGAATCTCTGCGATGAAGCATACCCATTGGTAATTGTAATATCTCCTCTGTCTAGGCGTGCCTAACTTCACAGTCTTTACCCTTCTCTTTGTATTACACTGCTTATCCTGCTTATCTTGCTTACTGGTGGAGGTCATTTCTGATCCCAATTCCATTAGCATGGTACAGTGTCTTTCCCTGAGAGTTCACTTCCCTAACACTTCATCCTTCCCTGGTAACCCCTTGCTACACAAAGTGTGGTGCCTGGTCCAAGAAGTTTAGAACTACAGGGACCTTTCCAGAAATACAGGACCTTACGGTCTACTCCAGATCTACTGAATCACAGTTGCATGTTGATGTGTGAGCACATTAAACAATGAAGACCACGCTACAATGCACCCCATGAAGAGTAGACTGTCACCTGTGGAGAAATTATCCAGCCTGTAAAAAGTCATCTCAAATAATCCTGATTGTCCCACCATTTCCTGAATCCACCAAGGGCAGATACTTCAAGAATACACCTGAGGAAGCCCAGCGAGCCTACAGAGAAAAGCAGACATCCATCTAAAGGGACCAACAGCCAACAAGAACAAAATTGGGAAGAAGAGTCACAACAGATGCTTCATGATGGAGAACTGCTGGAAGAGAAAGATGGGAAACTCAATAAAAATTCAACAAATATTTTAATGGATTCCTACTCAATTATAAGATGCTCCAATTCTGGTGATATGGTAGACTACACATTCTGAAACTCTCTCATTAATGAGCATCCAGGAATGTCAGATAAAATATTTTAACGCATCCTTTTAAATGCATAGAAGTTTACAGAAAAGATTAACTCTGAAAACCGAAAAAAAGTAAAATAAAATAGGAGGAAAAAAATTGAGACAAGTAAACTAGTGCTAATCCTTGTCCCTGCCATTAGGTCATCTGTGCTCCCCATCAAGGAAGAGCCTTCACTTTATTGTTTACAGCACTAATGGGGAAAATGTCTTAGGTCCTGACAAGACAAGGATAAGTCCAGAATCTTTGAAGAGCATTCGTCTCAGCTAAAAGGTGAACAATGAGTCAAAACAACAAAAAATCAGAATCAAGGGAAAACAAAATGTTTGTTTTTGAGATAGGCCTTCATGCATTTTAGGTGGGGGGTGTCATCCCTAAAAATTCCCATAGGTTTCTGGTGTGAACTCACACCAATTGAATTGTTAAAAAACTTCAAGCTCAGAAATACGATTTGATGTGGGTTTGAGTTGTTAATACCTTGAGGACCCTTACAAGTATAAAAACTAATCTTCCATTAAGAAGCTCATTGAAATCACAGTCCACAAAGACTTATCCTACACAAAATTACAGTAAACACTGGTCACAGTCATAAGTCAAAGAATATAAGCAGAAACCAGGAGAATGAGCAAGAGTTGAGAAAATAAACAAATGGCAGAATCAGATACATTAGATACAACGCAATACAAAGTAATAAATCATAAACAATATCATTAAACAAAAAGAAACGTGTCTGCTTACAAGTAAGGACAAAGTAGTATTAAAATAGAAAAAAAAACTTAAAGAAGTTGAAAGAAGCTTTAAAATTATACAAATATATCTATGTTTGAAACTGAAAGCAATACCCAAAATAACATATTGTTTACAACAAACAAGAAACAGGTAAGAATTACAACACAGTAACTCATGAGTCCTTACAACAGCCTTATGGGATAGATGGTAATTGCCCTAAAGTCATACAACTAATATGTCTCAGAACTAGGATATGAAATGCAGCTGTCTGCATCATAACATTACGTCTTGACCTCCTGACCAATGCAAAATACAATCTGTGGATGGCCTCGTCCAAGGAACAAAAAACACAGACAGAAAAATTAAGTTATCACACTGGAAGAAAGATACAATAGTATGGAAAGGAATGCAGACAATGAAATGAGTGTAGCGCAAGGGCAAAACT
>JAQQSY010000200.1:0-28429 GCA_028646535.1 Procyon lotor | reverse complement strand
GCTACCATTCCCTCTGCTTGTGTTCCCTCTCTCGCTGTGTTTCTGTCAAATAAATAAAATCTTTAAAAAAAAAAAAAAAAAAGAGAAAAGGCACAGGGAAGATGGGGAGACAGGCAGGCTTGAAACCTGGAATTGTCAGATCAGAGAACAGTGTGAGAGCTCTTGAGGAGGGGTGCATGGTGCGGGTGCGGAGGTGCAGAGGTACAGAGGAGCGGGTTACCCTGGGGGACTGGTTTCCGATGGACCCCTGAGCTGGCCTGGGTGCCATCCAGCCGAGCACTCACCCGGGAGCCAACCAGACTGGCAAACCCCAAGAAGCATCCTGGAAACTGGAATGTGCCTGTGCACACTGCTCCCCAGCCTCCTGCAGCCGGAGCTGTGCCAACCGTGGTGGCCTCGCCTTTGTCCCTGCCGTTAGCTGAGCTCAGCTCCGGGCAGAGGCCACCGACCTGGGATCAAGTCCCATGGGGCACCCCACCCACCAGGTGGGCAAGCCACCTAGCCTCCCTGTGCGGCAGCCACCGTGCGGGACCACCGTGGGCTGCAGGCACCTAAGGGACAGAGCTCGGCACACGGCCAGTGCCCTTTATGGTCATGTGAATCATGGCACCTCCGTAGGTTAGACGTTTTGCTGAGAGGTAAAGCCATGTTTTCCAAATTCACGTCCCCATTCATTCGTGGACTCCCATGCCTTGTCATCCAGCGTCCACCAGAGTCTTTGATGGGGCTGTGTGACCTGCAGGGGAATGGCCCCTTTATGATGTGGGAGCAGACAGCAGGGTCAGGCACAGGCGTGGAGCCGAGCACGCCCCAGGGTCCGGTCCCACCTGTCACTGTGGGCCGCGCTCACTCAGCCCCCCGACTCGGTGCCTCCCCGGGCACCGCGGAGCGTTCACAGAGCCGTCCTGTGGTTCCAGGAGCTGCTCCACACACGCCTGCCTCCCCGCTGGAGGGGACCCTCCGGGATGGGACGTCTGTCTCCCTCCCCGCCGTGTCGTCCCGGAGGGGTGCTCGGGACCGGGCATGGCGCACCGGCACGTCGGTGCTTGCTGGGTCAGTTTGCAGCGGTCCGTGGGGTCCAAAGGGGCCGTGGTCCTCCGGCCTCCCGGAGCCAGCAGGAGACTCGGCTACGGCGGCCGCGCCCTTGGAAGCCCCGGGCCATTAGCAGGTTCTGACCTCTCTCGTCCGTCTCTGCAGAGCCCGCGGGTGCACGGAGCTCCAGAGTGACCTCACGCCGCCGCCGAGGCCCAGTCAGTGCGCGCCCCACGCGCTGCCCACGATCACAGGATCGGTACCCTAACGCTGTCTGCTCTCTGACGCGCACTCCGGACGTCGCCCTCACAGTGCCATCTTCACCACCTCTGCAGAATTCCTGAGGTTCGGCTGTTCGTAGAATCTGCTTCATGTCCAGCGATGCCCTGTCCCATGGAAAAAAAAATTATAATCTGTAACAATTACACAGTTCACTTGTTTAATGGAAAGTAAATGTGTCATAATGCTCTTGCTAAAAACGACTTCACGTGCAGAGAACGCCCCGGATGTCCCTGCAGCGGCCCTGGCAGGGGAGCCTCAAGGGTCCAGCTGACGGCAGGGCCCAAACCCACGCGCCCCCTCCATGGTGAGGGCCTGTCTGTGACCAGCTGGCACGGGCGCCGCACGGGCGAGGTCCCTGCCACGACCGTTCGTCCGCGTGACGAATGCTTCCCGTGACCGAATATGTTTGAGAGATGGAATGTTTTCTCAAGTATTTAACGCGGTCCAGATCCAAGCTTTACAGGCCAGGACTCGCTAGCGGGGACAATCTGAAGAGGGACAGCGGACGAAGTGTCTCCCAGACCCGTCTGCCCCCAGCAGCCCCTCCTGTCGCTGGTATTGGAGGCCAGCTGGGTGGACGGTGGTGAGGAGAGGGGCTTCGTCGGGCCGCGCTCACCTCCCAGCCGCGTCCAGAAGGCAGCCCAGCGGCCAGGCCGCGCCATCCCTCCGCCCCGCAGAGGGCCCCTCGGACGAGCAGAAGACATCTGGTCCGCGTGTTGGTTCCTTCATCTGACCGTCCCGTCCCTCCCGAGCAGCTTCTGCAGGCCCCGCGGTCCCAGGTCGGCCACGAAGCAGCTGGCCGGACGAAGAGGGGCGTGAGCAGTGGCCGGTGAAGGACGAGCTCCGGGGGAAACCTGTGTGGAGCAGGCAGGAGGGGGCCGAGCCTGGGGGCGGGAGAAGGTCCCTCAGAGGGTGGCTGGAGCTGGGAGGTTCCCACGGCACACCAGGGACCGGGGTGTCTGCAGGGACAGCAGGGTCTGGGGCCCCAGGACAGGCCCCTGCAACGGGCCGGCGGTGGGCGCTGGCCGTTGGGGCCAAGCACAGGGAAAGGGGCGGGACACCGAGGGCAGAGGCCTAGCGCAGCTCCAGGTGGGGCAACGGGGACCCAACGGTGACCGGGGAGGTATCAGATCATAAAACCATCTGGCCACCCTGCCCCTCGTTACCCCAGCTGCTCTGCTGTTTCGTCGCAGTGATGCCCTCGGCTCCGGGCCCCTTCCCTCCTGGCCCAGAAGCCGCCCCCGGAAGAGAGCAAGACGTCCCAGCAGTCCCCACACCAGCGCACTCCTCCTCCCCATCAGGCCTCCGTGAGCCTCAGCACCAGCTCGGCGCGTGGGAAGTGAGCAGCCCGCGTCCTGAGGGAATGCAGGGGTGAGGACCGGTGGGGGGGGCGAGTGGGCCCAGGCTTCAGGAGCCCCCGTCCAGACACCCAGGGCTCGCGGACACACGGGCGGGCCCTGGAGACAGATGCGGCCTCGATGCCAAGTCCCCGTTCTCCACGTGACCTGGAGCAAGGCAGCACGGGTGTCTGTCCTCTCCCTTGTAAAGGAGGCATTCGGTCCAGACACAGCCGAAGACTTGGAAGGGCAGGCCCTCGGCAAGGGTCAGCATCACTGCCGTGCCCATCGCCCGTCCCAACGGTCCCAACGGGGACTCCCACAGTTCCCCAGCAGCAGGAACGGTGACCACCTCCGGCTCCGGCCCCTCTGTCCCCTTCACACGCGGGATAGCCCATCCCAGCTGGATGGCTCATCGCTTCCCAGACATGCTCGGGCCCCCAGCGTCCCCACCGTCACGCACCTGTGTGTCCCCGGAGCGGCTCGGCCTCCCCTGCCCTTGCCCCCCGCAGGGCACACCTCGGCCGACCGTCATACCCCTGCCGCCTCTGGTCTTGCACACCCTCCAGCAGGGCGCCGGCCCGTGGCGGGCCTCGGAGGACGGGAAAGGAGAGGAGAGGGCGAGGGGTGTGTAGATCGCACTGGCAGGGAAGCGACTGTAGGCAGTGAAGGTTTCCATAATGAGGCTAATGAACTGCTGTCTTCATTACCTCGGCATCTAAGGAGCAAACCGCAAATGCCAACAAAAACGTTGCAGTGCTCTTTCGCCCGTCCCTGAGACCTCAGGCTCCCACATCACTGCGTCTGTAAAGCTCTGGGGTCATCGGAAGACCAGATTCAGTAATTCAGCGCAGGGGCCTCAAAGTTACTTGGAAGCCGAGATGAACTCATTCGATTTTATTAGCATTTCTCAGAAACCTGCCGAGCGCTAGCAGGCCCGCAGGGTCAGGAGGGCGGTCCTCCGGGATCCACACGGGGACTTTTGTTTTTACAGACGCAGCCGCCCACGACTCTGTTCCACACAGGAGAGAACCGCCGAATCCCTTCTGCCTTGGAGAGCTCTTCCCGGAAGCAGCTCTGGGGCACATACAGGATCCCCGGGAGCCCTCGGGGGTCTTAGGGAGACAGCGGGCTCCAGCCCCTGCCTGGGCAAACCCCCCGCACGGACCTGCAGCCCCTCAGTCCTCCTCATCCCCAGCCCTCGGTGCCTACGAGCACTGGGGAAAGAAGGACCAGATGCAGAAAGGATGAAAGCAGGCACGTGCCGTGAGCCCAGCACGGCCACAGCTTGCTGAGGGTCCCCGCAGGGGGGGCACTAGAAGACTCGGCACGTGGCGAGGTCCTGCCCCAAACCCAACCCTTGCTCCCGGCAGGCTGCACAGCAGGCTCCGGGAGTCCGCGCGGGGTGGCAGCCGGAGGGACGCAGCACGGGCCCTGCCCTCGCCGGGTGGACGCCAAACAGGGAGAACAGAGCCCTCGAGCAGAGCGTCGGCCCAGCCGTGGGCCACTCTGGGCCCCGGCCGGGGAGGAAAGGGTCTGTGGAGGCAGCAGCCCCAGAGCCCCTGGTGAAGTCTGAGGAAGTCAGGGAGAAGACTTGGGGTCTTCCAGTAGCGCAGCGAAGTGTGCGAGGCGGAAAAGCGATGTCGTCGAGCCTGCCCTCTGGACGATCCCCCGACCCCAGCCCGGCAGCCAGGGGAGCTGACCACCAGCCAGGGGTCCTGTGTGTGCTGGGAACTTCCCGGGACAGAGGGGAGAGGGCCAGGAGGTCCCTGGCGGTGCTGGGCTCAGAGGCCCGAGGGTTGCACCTGGGCGAGGCCAAGGACAGGGAGGGAAGTCGACAATTTTCCGTATTTGGTGAGGGAGTCAAAGGCTTACAGATGGGTTCTGACTGAAGGGCAGCAAGATGTTTTCAGCTCACAGCTCAGGGGCGCCGAGACCAGCCGGGCGGGAGGCAGAGGAAGAGGAGGCCACCCCCGGGGGTGGGGTACGCGGCTCCGCGCCAGCAAGATGGGGTCCGCTGTCCTGCAGGGGCAAACACAGCCCAGCCCGGGCTCCGTCCTGGCCCTCCCAGGTGACCTGGCCGGGGTGCTGGGTGTCCAGAGGGGATGCCTGCGGGCCGCCCCCCCACACACACACACACGGACGGGCTCCTCTCACTGAGCTCTGCGCACGTCCGCTCGGCGCCGCGGGAGGCCGGGACGGGGCGGTGCAGCCGGGGTCTGTGGGCCGGGAGGACGCCCCGTGTTCTACCCCAAACCCACCCGCCCGCGGCCTCGGCCGGGCTGAGGAAGAGCCCCTGAGCAGCCGCGCCCTGTCAGGAGCAGACGAAGGCCAGACCCCGGCGGCGCCAAGAGCAGGACGAGAGAGAAGCAAGAGCCGCCAACAGTTGGGACGCTGCGCTCCGAACCAGCTGCGCCCTGGGAGCTTTGCCCAAACGCAGGAAACTCAGACTGCGGCCCCTGTTTCCTTCGGAGGCTAAGTAGGAGACTTGTAAAATAAAGTAAAGCCCTCAAGAATGCAAGTAGTTTCCACATGACTCCTCAGCAGCCTGACCTCGAGGGCCTGCGGTAAACGAGGGGCGTAGGGCTGAAGAACCTCGGGTGCGTCCCAGGGTCGGCCGTCTGCCCTGTGACGAGGCCTCCTGGCCTCTGCGGTGGGGGCCCCGTTGGTCACGCGCCACGAGCCCCCGGGCCACTCGGCGCGAGCACAGAAGTCTTCCTCACACACGTCCTGCTCAGAGGGAGCAGGAGGGACAAACGCGGACCGAGGACCCCGAGATGGGCTCCGCGCTCAGTGACTCGCAGCCCGAATGCTGCTAAATGTCCATGACAGCCCAGCCCGGCGGCACTGTGGTCTCCACTTCCCAGAAGGGAAGCCAAGGTTAAGCCCAACAACTAAGGGGGGTCAGAATTTAGCAGGAGACAGAGCTGGCCCATGATTCGGGAAGATCTGCCAGGCTCTCCGCTGAGCTCCCCCCGGTTCAACACGGTCCACGCTCCGGGGCCCCCCAGCCAGTGCTCCGGCCGAGCTGCAGGCTCCCTGGGACCCGGGCAGGCAGAAGAGGCACGTGCCCAGCTGCTGGGGGCACACGGCTAACGCTCAGGGCGGGGGCATCAGGGAAGGCTCCCTTTAAAAAAGCATATTTTAAGGGAAAAAGCTGTGTTTCCCTTAAAAAGAAAATTGTGTAGTGCCTGCCATGGGCCCTCGGAAGCGCACGAACGCTGCCCCCGCGCAGGATGGCGGTGTTCTCCCAGAGGGGCACCTGACTGGGGCAGCCTGTGTGAAGGGGACAGGGCCCCCCCCAGCAGGCTCGGTGCCGGACTCGTCTAAGACAACCTTGAAAATGGCACCAGTCAAAAGCCCACCGACGCTGAAGGTGACACCTCTCATCTCATCCTGGGCACCTGGGTACCGGCTGACAGGGCTGAAGGAACCCCCCACGGCCCCTGAAGCCCCCACGGGAGGCTGAGCACACAGCTCGGTTCCCAGGGACACGATCCCAGCACCTCCAAGAGACCGAGAAGTGACCTAGAAAGAACGGTGCCCGCCTTCGCGGACTCTCGGTGGCGGCTTTGGGCCCGGCATCTGAGCCACCAGGGGAAGGGCTTAGTGAGGGCGGACTGAGGCCCCCCATGGACAGGGCAGAGGCTCCCACGGCGGCCCCAGAGGCCCCCAGCCACCAGCTGTCTCCCGCACCCCATTTGCGGGAGTTCCAATGAGCAATTTCGTTTCCTACAGGGGCAACTTATCAGCCTCCCCGACGCCGCGATCTCACCCCGGGTGTCTGTTTGCCTCGCTCTGCTGGCCCAGGCCGCCGGCATAATCTGTCCAACAGGAATGACCTTATTTAGGCGATAGAATCTTATAACTCAAATAACTGCAGGACGGCCTATCTGAACACGACAGATAACGCATTTTCTGTCAACTACACCATGAACCAGTTTTCCACCTCATTTTTTTTTTAGATCAGAAGTAAATGAAAAAGGGGAAGATCGCCTAAGATCTTCGTGGCGGCGGCGACCGAGAGCCTGCTCCTTGGGCGGCAGCAGGCCCAGCGGGAGGAGGGCTCCGGCCCCAGCCCTGGGCCCTCGGAGAGAGGACGCCGCCCCCCGCAGCAGCACCGGCACCGCGCTCTCGGGCTCCGAAGAGACCGTGGCGCAGTGCTCCTCATGGACGGGAGAGACACGTCTCCAGCCCGAGGGGACAGACACATGGTGCTCTGGGGACGGCGACGCTGAGCCGTTCCAAACCCGTGGAATGTCACCCCAAGCCTTCCTTCTGGAAGAGCAGACCCGCCCACGGCCAGATCCTAAGGAACACACCCCGTGCCTGCAGATGTGTGCAGATGTGCCCGAGGTAGGCTCGAGGCCAAAGCCCAGATCTGAGCAGCAAGTCTCGGGGCTGCTCACTGGCGGTTCCCGTGAGAAACAGTGGGTTCGGGGCGCGTAGGTGGCTCTGTGGGCTGAGGGTCTGACTCTTAGATCTCAGCTCGGGTCTCAGTCTCAGGGTTGTGAGTTCAAGTCCTGCATTGGGCTCTCCACTGGGCACGGAGTCTACTTTCAAAAATGATAAACGAAAGAGGGGCTCTTTTCAGCTACGAACGCCTGGTGGCTCTTTGGGGGCTGTCGCCAGGTCCTCGATCCCCCAGACTGACACGCCCCACGGAAACTAGGTAGGAGCCAGTGAGCTCGGGTATGAGCGTGGCTGATCTGGGCTCCGGGGCTCGGCAGCCGCTGGTCCCACGGTGAGGAAGACGGGGATGGTCGTCACAGGCTGGAAAGCACGTGGGAAGGAACTGAAAGGGCTCCGATTGCTGCTCAAAGGCACAGCAGCTCCTCACGCGGCCTGGGGAGGATGTGGCAGCGCCGCGCGAGGCCCCGGTGGGAGACAGTGCGTCTCACCCGGGGGCCCGGCCGGCAGGACCGTCACCTCCAGCCGGGTTCCTCTCCAACATGCCCAGGCTGCCCCCCAAAGCCACTCCCTCCCCGGAGGCACAGGCGACGGGAGACGGTGGACAGTCCCTTTCTGGCCGCACTGCTGGGCCTGGGGGGTGAAGGCGCCTCCTGATCTGGGGGCGGCCTTTCCAGAACATAGTCCGGGAAACACCAGGAGGACGTGTCTGCCTCCGGGTCACTCCAGAGCCACAGCGGAGCCACGGCATTCCGTGTGGCCTCCCCATCATGACCCCGTCTCAGGACAAGGCCCAGCTCCTCCGCAGGCCCCACCCGTGACACTGCAGGACACTCAGTGTCCCCTCCCCGCAGCCACCTGCTCCGCGCCTGCCGCGGCCCAGCACACGCCCCTCCCACCTCCGAGCTTTGCCTCGGTTCGCCCCTGACCTCTCCGCAGAAACCATGTCCGTCCCGCCTTCCGGGGCAGCCCGAACATGGAGGCCTCGTGACTACAACTGCCCACTATCCTGCAGAGTGTCAGGCCCGAGCCCTCCCGCCGGCACCACTGCCCCTGGTGCCCCCAGCCCTGCCCTTCCGCAGCCCGCGGTCTCCGCCACCGAGTCCGTGCTTCCGGCTCTGGCTCTGGCCTGTGCCCAGCTCACCGTCACCGCTCAGGGGGGAGGGGGAGGCAGGAGGGGCCCAGTCTCGGTCCTTCCAGGATTCCAGGTTGGAGGGGCCCACGGGAGGGAGACGTGCCCCCCGCAGAGGCCCTGTGGGAGGCACACAGACCCGGGCAGGGCTCCTCTGAGGAGCAGGATTCAGAGCCCCGCCCTGCATGGGATTGTCAGAAAAGCAGGAGTCCTATTTCCAGCCTGGTCTCCATCTCAAAGCCGTTAGACTTGCAGTTAGTTCTAATTGGGCCTGGGGGTCGGAGTTTAGACGCCCCTCTCAACCACGGAAGTGGGCTAAGCTCTTGCTCCCTGATTCCATGAACCTGAGCCGAGGAGAAGCTCATTCCTGCAGACCGAGAACACTGAGCTCTGTGATGCAGACTGAGGCTCGCTTTCCACGGAAAAGGACTGGCAAGCAAGTCGGTGGTGGGGAGGACCTCACCCCTTCCTCCTGGGGGCACGGCCTCCTGGCCGCCGGGCCCCTGTCGTCCTTACTGAGGTTTCCTGAATAAGGCAGACTTCTGAAACCTCTGGCGCGCTCCGACAGAGATCGCCAGGCCTGTACAAGGAGCTGGGTTTTGCTGGGGCAGGAGGGAGGGCGGGACTCCACCCTGGAAACCTAAGGTCAGGGTCGCTGCTGCTCACGGGACGGCCCTGGGCATCCGCAGCCCCTGCGGCCCCCACCCACTCCCTCCCTGGGTCTCCACAGCCACATGGCCAGTCAGGAGCAGCGCGTCTCTCCCCCTGTTGTGGACATAGGTCCACGAGGCCTGAGCCAGTCACGTGACTCCATCAAGGTCGCACCGGGGGTTCAAAGGTACGGCTGGACCCAGACTCATCCCTCTCCGCGGCCCAATTCCAGCTCGGGCGCTGCCGCCGGTCAGCCTGGCGCCACAGACATCCCCCCAAGCCAGAGAGTCGGGGCTCCCAGACCCGCCACACACCGGCTCACCGATTAGCTGGCTCGAATTAGGGAGATGCTGTACACGGGAGGTGGGCTGCAGAGAAGTGAGACCCAAGGGCTGGGCGGGCAGCCCCCGAGTTTCGTCAGGAGCCAAAAAGCCTACCGCAGAACCCAGGAGCCTGCCAGGAGCCCGTCTCCTTCCCTTGGGGCCACGCCGGTCAGCGCAGGCACGAGGGCCTGGAGGAGCCCGTGTGCAGTCCTGACGACGACCTGGAGCCCATTCCAACAGGAGCTGTCCAAGGACGGAGGGAAGAAGGCCTTGGTCAGGGCGGCAGGCTGCCGCGATGGCAGGCGGGCGGAATCTTCTAGATTCCCGTGACGCCGTGGAAAGTGCTTACTGGAAAGGGGATGCATTGTCACTTTGGTGGTCACTGACGCCCGTGCCTCAGCCTGGTGACCAGATGGGGCTGGGGGCCCCTCCACCTTCCGGTCGCCACCCACAATTGGCAGTGGACGAAAGGCAGAGCCAGCAGCCCGTGGCCACCTCACTCCCCAGGGCGAGAACGCAGAGCCCAGGCCGGAAAGGCACCTGCCTCGGCTTCCCCTCTGCCACGATGCCTCCCGTTAGCCCAGGGAGGACTCGGAGAGCGTGAACCCAGCAGGCACAGCGAGGGCCTCGCGTGCTTATTATCCAGAAATTGCTCATTCCTCCCTCCCCTCCATATCCATTCCTTAACCCAAATTAGAACAAACTGTAAGCCTGTGGTTGGCTGGAGTCGCAGTTTCCAGGGAAATGCTCGTCTTTCATCTCGGAGAGCGTTTCCTCCGCGCTCAGAGACCCACAAAGTCCGGGGCCTCGCTACGCGGCCACAGACACGACGGCAGCCCCGCACTGCCCTTGGCCCCTCCAGGGGAAGAGGACAGACGTCTCCCGGCCCCACCGATTCTGGGCGTGGCCGTGGCTTGGCTCCGGCCGGCGGGACCTGTGCAGTACACGGCTGGCAGGTACACGTCAGGACCTACCACAGACCACCAAGGACAGCCGGCTTCGTCCCCGGGGAGCGCTGACGGCATCACAAGGGCAGACGGGCGTTGGGCCGGCCGAAGAGCGGAGGTGAAGCACCTACTGGGGGTGCCCAGCGGCGAGTCACCGACTCACACGGGGACGCCTGGCTCCCCTCCTCCCAAAAGTGCCACCGTCCAAACACGACGCAAGTCTGGCTGCAAGCGACAGGCTTGGAATCATCAGAATGATGACAAGGATGCTCTGCTCTTTACTGGGCTGAGCTTCCTTGAGTGTCTCCCCCGAAACCCGGGGCAGAGAATCGGGACCAAAGACCCACAGATGATCTGGCAACTTACAACGGAAGCTGCCAGGACCGGAAAAAAGTGCACAGACTTCAGGATTCCCACTTTGGGGGGCAAGGGAGAGAGTGAGTCATTTAATTCGGAGCAAGTTTATTTCCCAAGGACATCACTGTACAAAATGCAGTAAATCGATGCTGGTCATGAGACTACAGACCTCACATCGAAGTCCACGCTCTAATTTTGAAGACACAGAAACTAGAAAATTATGCTAGATTATGTTTTTTTAATTATGCTTAAAATAATTCATTTCAGTAAACGTGGATAATGTATTTGTTCCCAGTGTCTTCTTCCTTGCTGATGCTTGGTGAAGGGGGAGGGGAGTCCCGCACAGCAGTGAAAGCCCTGCCCACAGAGTCATTGATCCGGACTCCTGCTCCAGCTCCGGCTTCTGGGGACGGCGGCAGGGAGTTCCCAGGGAGACACTTAAAGGGCTCAGAATGGCTCCTCGTTTTCACTGGGACCTTCCTCCCTTCTTTCCCGCCTCTTGTTCTCGCTTGAAGTCACAGGAACTCATAGAGGGGCACTCCAGCTCAGACCACCCAGGTGTCCTTGTTTTTAGATTTTACTTATTTATTTATTTATTTGAGAGGGAGAGAGCACAAGGAGGGGGAGCGGCAGAGAGAGGAGGAAGCAGGCTCCCCACTGAGCAGGGAGCCTGATGTGGCTCAGTCCCAGGACCCTGGGATCATGACCAGAGCTGAAGGCAGACACTTAACCCACTGAGCCCCCCAGGCACCCCCAGGTGTCTTTCCTGGCACTACTGACATGGTGGGGCAGGTGACATTTTGTGGGGGACTGTCCTGTGCACTGTGGGGTGCTTAGCCGTCCCAGCATGCCCCCCACATGATGACAGCAGCATCTCACAGACTGGGACAACCAAACATGCCTCTAGATGTTGCCAAAGGTCCC
The DNA here is from genome assembly GCA_028646535.1 of Procyon lotor. Classification (NCBI taxonomy): domain Eukaryota; kingdom Metazoa; phylum Chordata; class Mammalia; order Carnivora; family Procyonidae; genus Procyon; species Procyon lotor. The sequence goes on along the minus strand of JAQQSY010000200.1, from coordinate 17,034 downwards.
CGATGGGCAAATTCATAGCTGGCTGAGAATCAAAACATATTGAACTCTTGAAGAATTTATCAAGCTGACTTGATGTTTTCCAAATTTTGACCAGTAAAAAATCTGTGTCAAAACACTCAGGGCAGGTTGCTCAGAGTTTTCTAGACTTTATCCCAGATCTACCTCACTAACCCCTGGAAGTAAGAGCCTGGCATCGACACAGAATAGAAAAGCCCACGGTTGGTCAATGTGCCCACCGGTTTGCTGCCTGTGGCCCTGGTAGGGAGATGGCAGTGTCGCCCTTGGTTGGGGGTCGTCATCATTCCCCACTGGGGAAACCAAGATGGCAGGAGGGAGGATACATTCAAGAAGGAGCATGTTCTATCTCCCTTCTGCTGAGTGCCAGCCCTGGGTGCTGCTTATCCCTGTGGGTTGGGCAACTCTTAGGAGGCAAAGAGGTAGCAGAGACAGCGGCATTTCTAGGCCATTCTAGAGGGACTTGGGTGCTTTCCTTCATTTATAGGAGGGCTCATCTCAAAAGTGTGGTTTCCAAGATGCTTAGAACACCCAACACTGGCTGGGAAGGAAATTATATCGGGATGCTCTCTGCTACAATAAACAAAAGACTTACCAAAGGGGGAAAAAAAAAGGCAATGCATAAAATAAAAAACTATAAAGCTTAGTGGTTATTTCATATAACAAACATTCTGGTGTCATTGCAATTCTAGGGTTAAGTGTGTGAGTATCTCAACCAAGCTCTGAAGGACTTAGGGTCTTTCTTCCACCTGTGATGTGCAGCCTATCCCCCTAGGACAGCCCTGCTGGAGGTGGCGGGAAGTCCACGGCAATTCCAGTTACCGCAGTAGATGGCAACGCCCCGAAAGCAAAACGGGCACTAGTACCTTGGCACCTTCTTTAATCTTCAGTGAAAGCCCTGCACAGAACTGCCAGTGCTCGCCTCTCTTGGCCAGATTCTCTTCAAACTTAAGTCTACAACCCCCTCTGGCAGAGGGAAGGGAATTGGCTATGGCTGACTTACACCGTGATTCACCCCTAGAGCAGGAGAGGAGTCTTTCGCACCTGAGGACGAAGCCAGCCCCCACTTTCACCCAGTTAGGGATCCGTAAGCAAGAGACAACGTGGATGCTGGTCGTCCAGGAGGGCAGGTGGTCTTCCCAGGGATTGTGCGGCTAGTAACCGAACCATAGTGAAGATGTGAGCTCTGACCAGCTGCGAACCCCATGCCCTTGTCATCAGCCGAGCACGGTCCAGGGTGCGGCCGGCACACCCTGTAAGTGGAAGGACACACGTGCATTTGTTTTCATTTTGATGATTATGAATTTACTTGAAGACTCGTTTTCCCCAAAAAACCCCACTAATTAGTGGGTCAAACTCCCAGAGATAGTATTGCTTTAGACTAGGATTAGTTTTTAAAACTTAATTTTCAGAGAGATATTAGACAAATACCAAAACTGGTGATATATGGATGTGAGAAAACGGGAAAATGACACACAGAGTAAACAGCAGGGAAGCCCAGCTCTCTGCCTGCAGGAGACATACAGACCTCAGGTCGCAGACAGACATGACTAAGTAAGCCATTTTCGGAGTTGATTCTCAGTGGGGAGAAAGGAGATGCATTAATCTATCGATGGACAGATGGATACCCTGCCCTGGGTCGCCAGGAGACGGTCTGCCCTCAGGAGATTCGCAAGGACGTTGGACACGGAGGGGACCCAGAGAGGAGGAATCGGAGAGAAGCCACAGCGGCGTTCCCTTGAGAAAGTGAGTTCTCTGGCCTGTTGCTCAAAGGCGACCTTATCCATAGGCTGCTGCTCACGGGGACACAGTCGTGAAGAGAGTGACTCCAGTTCTACTCTGCACTCTGCCTGGACCCGGGTCCCCTTTCTGCACACGCGCCCTGATCTGGGCGCCTCTTTCCGCCAACCCACTTGCTCAGTCATCACACCTGAGCTGTGCTGAACGGGGAGCACTCCGAGTTTCCCTCCCGGCCCTTCCTTACTCGGGAGGCAGTCGAGCTGAGGGTTATACCAATGTACACGTTATCACTGGAACACTTACTCCATGCCCCTCAGATGCTCGGCCCCCAAACGTCCTCCAGTGTGGTGAGCGCATCTGGGGGTGGTCTACGCATCCCAGGGACCCTGTGAAAGGCCCTACGTGAGGCTCGGTGGGCGAGGACCAGGGGCGGGCGGCTCTGGACCCTTGGATCGGTTCCGTGTCTCGGTGTGGATTGGGCCCCTCTGTCACTGACCGGTCGTATCACATGTCACTGCCCATGATGTCCCTGTGTTGTGTTTTGCCACATAATATGCTGATTGGACTCAAAACAATAGCTGATTTTGGATGAAAACATTCTTGTATTTTCAGATGAAATAATATTAATTTGGACAGTGAGCATCTGATCAGAATTCCTTGTAAATATTTAGATCAAGTGCCTAGGGAAGAAAGAGACCCAGTTAATTGTAATTAATCATGGATAATTCATTACTTACAGTATACATCCCGGCTGGAGCTCCGCGGGGCTGGAATCTTAAAGAGGCGGCCGCCGCGGTGGTGAGCCCGCCTGGAGAAGGGAGTGTCCCGGCGGCTGCTGTCTGACAGTGACGGATGGGGTTGCCGGGCGGCCCGCTCCCCCGGCCCTGGCGGAGGGCGAACCAGAGCCAATCACCGTCGTGGGTGGGTTGTAATTTATTTTGAGATGCAGCTCGATGCGCAGAGGTGAACAAAGGACCAGCCTGCAGCCGCCAGAATGTCTGCCCTCCGGTCTTGCCTTTCTGCTGAGTCTTCAGAAGGGCTGCCCGCCCTCCCGGACCCCGGGCCCCCCGCCCGCACGAGGGGCTCCGGCAGTGGCAGGACTGGGCGTCGTCATCCTTCGTGCGGAGGCGCGTGATCTGTTAGAGGCAAGAGTGACAGGTCTGAAAAGCATTGTCCCCGGCGGCTGAAGGAAGGAGGCCCGACGAGTGTGGTCATCGCATCTGAGGACAGCTGAGGGGGGTCTGCGGCCACTCGGGGGCCGTGGGGGACCGCGGACGGGTGCCGCCATGCCCCGCGGGAGACCTGCAGGGACCACAGGGTCCCCTGGAGAAGTCTTGGTGGGAGGAAGCACAGTGTGGCCTCGGGGGTGAAAGGGGGACGCTTGGGAGCCGTGGCTGGAGGCTGACCCTGGGGGACCACCGGGAACCTTGCCTCGGCCCTCGTCCTCCTATTTGGCCTGAGCCTCTTGCAAGCTCCCGCCCCCCAGCCGCCCGGTGCAGAACACCCGCCGTGCGTGGCCCCCACCAACAGCCTTCGCTCAGCTCTCCCGAGCTGTCTCCTCTTCAACCCACGCACAGTGGCCCGATCACACACACACACCTCACCACCACCCACGCCTCAGAAACCTCCCCATCACTTCCAATCCTCTACAATAAGAAGGCCCAGCCCCCCATTCGGGCTCACAGAGAAGGTCGTTGAAGCCCGTGCCTCCCCTGCTCTGCACGTCACCACCAGGGGCCCCCGGCAGCCCCGGACCCCGAGTCACTGCCAGGGGCCACAGGTCCACACCTTGTATGAGATCGATCCTCCTTACCCGGGACTCCAGACGTACAAATCGGCCTGCTCGACGAAATCTGGTAACCGCCGCCGCATCAATAGCTGGGTGCCTCTGTGGTCATTCTCGGGGAGCACCGGTGGGCAACAAATGTGAGGGGCCGATGTGCGTGGTCCCAGCCGAGAGGGAGCAACACGATCCTCACCTTCCTGTCCCAGCTCTCGTCCTGTAAACACGTGTCCTTTTGTGGCCGATTTAGTGCCACAGTCCCCCATTTCTGTGCTTCCTGTTGATGATTTCGCTATTTGAAATGGCCCTGCATCGGGCCCGAGTGCCTGCTGGTGGTCCCGAGGGTGGGAGGCTGTGTGCCTCTGGGAGACGGTCTCGTGCACACTCGAGTTACGTGCTGTTGGTGAGCTCACAGCCAGTCAGTCAACAGTCCGTGCTGAACGGACACACACACACACACACACACACACACACACACACGAGACAAAGTTGCGTTTTGTCTGGTCCATGCAAACAGTGTGACAGGAGTTTGCTAGAATCCAAGAGGGTTAGCGCTATGGATCAGCTGGGCGGGCCCACACTGCCCCAGGGCGGGGATCACGATTACTCTGGATGATTCTGAGAAGGTGTTTCTGGATGAGATTCCCTCTTAGACCCGTGGCCTGAGTCAAGCAGATTGCCCTTCATGGTGCAGGTGGGCCTCATCTAATCAGTGAAAGGCCTGAACAGAACAAAGCCTGACCTCCCCCAGCAGGAGGCGGCGCTCAGACTGTATCGGCAGCATGGGCACCCCTGGGTCTCCAGCCTGAGGACACACGCTGGAGACTGTGGACATACCTCCCTAATCTTGTGAGCCGATTCCTTAGAATAAATCTCGTTCTATGTGCATATGTGTGTGTGCACAGCCTGCTGGTCACTGAGCCAACCCTGCGTTTCCCCAGGAGCAGTGGTTCAGAGCCTGTGGCAACTTCATGGAACACAGCGCCCGTGGTGACCCCCCGGCTTGGCCCTACCCCTGCCCGCCCCCCAGGCTGCAGAGGTCCAAGCACACCTCCCCACCCCCACCTGTGGTGTCCTCCCCAGCTCCCTAGGCTGACGTCTGGGGCCTCCTGGGACCTGAGGCCTCACCTCTCTCGCACCCCAGCACAGAGGAGACACGTGAGTGTTTGCAGAGCCCCCTTGCCCACTACACCCTGAGTACCATTAGCACAGGGCCGGCCAGGCTCCTGGAACCCCAGGGGTGGGCTGGGTCACTGCCAGAGACGTGATGCACCGTCAGTCAGAGGGGAGGCAACGGTTTCCAGCTGTGTTGTCAAGGCGGCTTTGCGGGTGCTCGAATGAGGTACCCGCTGCGTAGACGTACGTGTGTGGTCAAGGTCGCCCCTCAGACGACGGTCCCACGTCCTGTCACGGGGCTGGAAATCCGTGCACTGCCTCTTTATTTGGAGGACCCGATGGCCACAGCGAGCATGGATGTTCTCTGGGCCGAGGGCTCTCGTGCACACGTAGCCCCTGGCACTCACAGGCCCCCCGCAGACGAGGCTCGGTGACGGCGTGGCTCGAGCACCAGAAGACCTTGTCACAACTGGTACGCGTCTGGGCTAACACAGCCGGAGACTAAAGCCCTTCAGGGATAACTCAGCCCGGGGTCTCTGGCGGTACCCGCTGCGTCTCTCCTCCCTGATGCATCGGCCGCAGAGCCACGGCGGGGGGACCCGGGGAGAAGCCCCGAGTCCGTGAGCTGTGAGCCCTCAAGGGCAGCAGAGAGAGAAAGTCAGGGCAACTGGATTTGGCTCACCCGCTCCTTAAAGTCGCGATCAGGAGCCGTTCCCGCTGCCCCGAGATGCCGCGTCATCTGGAGCAGTGGAGAGGCCCGCCCAGCGGAGGGCACGGGGCGGCTTTCCAAGTCCCGGGTTCCCGCCAGCCCTGAGACCGGAGTCGTCTCCTGCTCCCTGAACTCGGTGCCTGCACCTGTCTGAGCCTCGGCGCGGAGCGGCGGCAAGCCTGTGCCATGTCGCGGCGGGAGCCAGCGTCTCGGGAGAGACACGGCGTGGCCGCCACACCCCCGCCGGCCCGCTGCCCCGGCCACAGCCAGGCTCGTGGGACTGATAGCGCCGTGGGGGGGACAGCGCTCAGCCGACCCCCCGAAGTGCAAGGGACACGGCCGGCCAACCTGGTGATGCCACGAGTGTCCTGTGTCTACCTTCCTGGCTCAGCCCATCCTCTGGTGCCAACACTTACGTCGACGTCGAGGACAATTTCATGTGAACAGTGATGAGATCAGACAGTTTAAAAGTCGTAACAAAAGATGGAGAAGTCACCGAACACGGGCTCTAATCCTGGACTGAACACGCAAAGGCTGTGAATGCAAATAAGTAGTTCATGTCTCCGCCCTCAGTTCCCGCCTATAGACCACGTGGGCGCGGGGTTCCCTGGGGCGCAAAGACGCCTCGGACGCCGAGCTCTCAGGAAATGCCACGCAGATGTCTGCTCGTTAGTGGGAACGTAAGCACGCCCCCTCCTGCAGGGGCCAGCCCCGAGCATCCAGGCCACAGCTGCGGGCTGACCCCTCCTGCCACGGCCCCATCCTCCTGGGACGTGATGGACGGGCCCCAGCATCTGTCACGTGTCTTAAGCTTCATTCACACCTGGTCAAATTAATAATCATGTTGGGAGTTTGGCATCTTGGTCTTTGACACTTTTAAGAATTCAGATGTCATTTTTTACACTTTTGAAGTCTTGCTCAATACATTAGTTCTAAGGCTGGGCTCTGAAAAATAAAATCTCAAGAACATTCCATTTGTAACTTTTCCTCTGCCACCTAGCAGACTCCAAATGGAGGTGATGACTTATGCCCCAAGAGTGGTATTTGTTATAACACTTCCCACTAGAAAACACGGGTTTCTGGGTGATGTTGGTCAAGGATAATCATAATAATGTTCAAGGTCATTCCTTTGAGAAGTGAATTGGTAAAATGAAACAGCAGATAGTGTTCAATGACATTAAAGTCAAACTTTATTCTAGCTCTGAGTAGTTTTCATCGGATGCACACTATGGGGAGATTGCACCTGTCTTCTACACACACAGACTTTAGGCTAAATCCACCTGCACCGCGTGCCAAGAATATGACCTTGAAAGTATTCCTTATGCACTCGCGCCTGTTTCCTGTCTTGAAAAAGCATGGGGTCAATACCTGCACAGAGAGACGGGTCAGCTCGAAAGCACTTAACAGGAGCGGCGCTCCAAGCTTTGTGGCGGGCGCATCCTGGCGACAAGACACCCCAGGAGAACTGACACGCTCCTCCACGACGAACGTGGAGAAGCCTGTATCAAACCACAGTCACCACACCTGCTGCCTGAGGGCCCCAAAGAAGAGAAATGTTTCCTGAAAAGGTAGCTGGTAACACCGATCTTCCAGGGGCCCAGGGGGTCCGCAGCCCAAGCGCCAGGGAAAAGTGAGGCAAGCCAGGTGCTCGCCCTGGACTGAGCTCCCGTGGGATCCCCTGGGTGGACAGCAGAGCTGCTCAGAGCAGCAAGGGCATTGTGGTGGGGGAGGGTTATGGAATCAGCACATCTGGGTCTGAGCGCTAATTCTACCACTAACTAGCCGATAATCTTGGGCAGGTTACCTAACTGAGCGCTTATTCTACCACTAACTAGCCGATAATCTTGGGCAGGTTACCTAACTGAGCGCTAATTCTACCACTAACTAGCCGATAATCTTGGGCAGGTTACCTAACTGAGCGTTAATTCTACCACTAACTAGCTGATAATCTTGGGCAGGTTACCTGAGTGCTAATTCTACAACTAACTAGCCGATAATCTTGGGCAGGTTACCTAACTGAGCACTAATTCTACCACTAACTAGCCGATAATCTTGGGCAGGTTACCTAACTGAGCACTAATTCTACCACTAACTAGCCGATAATCTTGGGCAGGTTGCCTAACTGTGTCTCATGGGATTTTTGAAAGGATTGAATCAGTGTAAATATGGACGGTGCTTAGAACATGCTAACGTACTGGACATTAGCTTCATTGTAGAAGTTACTGGAACACAGCCCTGCTCCTCTGTTCACTGGGGGAGGGGGGTGTGGGGGGCTCCCAGCACAACAGAAGAACTGAGTGACTGAGACAGAGATCACATGCCCACAAAACCAGAATATTTAATATCTGGTCCTTTATTGAAAAGGTTTGCTGCTCCCTTGAGATGGTTAATTTTATGCCAGCTTGACTGGGCTGAGAGCACCCAGACACTTGGGCAAACATTATTCTGGATGTCGCTGGGGGGAGGGGGTGGCTTTGGATGCGATTAATATTTAAGTTGATAGAGTAAATCAGATTGCTTCCTCCCCACCCCCCATTGAGGGTGGGTCTCATCCAATCAGTTGAGGAACTGAATGGAAAAGAAAGGCAAACCCTCACCCGAGTGAGAGAGAATTCTCCAGCAGATGCCTCGAGACTTCACCCGTGACTCGGGCTCTCCCTGGGCCTTCAGGTCGGCTGGCCCAGCCTGCACACGGGATTGCCAGCCTCCAACGGCATGAGCCAATTCTGCATCTATCTCACTGGCTTCGTTTCTCTGGAGAACCCGCCCTCGATTTACCATGCCTTCTGCTTCCACTCACAGGGAGGGTTCAGGAGGTTGGAATGCAGCCCTGAGATTGTCACGACTGCTCTGTCGTCTCACAGGACCTCCTGGCCAAGGAGACACAAGGCCCCTGCCACCCCGAAGGACAGACTCCCACGTGGGCTGGACTCAGGGACAGAAGAGGGAGGGGCTCCTGGCTGTGCCCACACGTGACGTCCACCAGGTCCCACCTGCTCCCTCTCTCAGTCTTTGGGGCGAGGAATTAAAATTTGAGGTCTTCACCATTCTTAATCAGTTTGTTTAATTATCACATTAACACTTCCCATGTTTTATAAAAAATATTTTAGTTTTTTATCATCTTTCGTGCCATTATTCCAATTAATTGTGTTGGGAAACGTCGAGCCTGAGCTTCAAAGAATAAGGTGCTACTTTTTGAAGTCGCGCTGTTTGATAACGGAGTCTTCTCAGATTTCAGCATCTGGAAACCGGTTGAAACATCACATCTCCTGTGTTTGCAGGCATCACAACAGAGTCCGTTGTCGTGTGGCCAACAGATGTGACGTGTCTGTGTCGCCGTATTTCTAGCTGACATCCGGAAATGCCCGCGGATGCCTGTGATCAGATGGAGGTCTCACCGGGGTCTCCCTCAGACATCGCCCGATGGCCCGATCAGCCCCCGAACAAGCAAGCGACCCGCCAGAGGCACCACTCAGAGCGCAGTGGCTGCTCCCATCTCTCCGCATAGCCGGACCTGGGGGCAACAGGCCAGCAGAGCACGGCCCGCGGGGTCTCCAGCTGAGGCGACTCCGTTGCCTTCAACAGGTGGCCCCCAAGGCGGCCCGGGCCCCGTCTCCATGGCAGCGGGAGGACGGGGGCACGTGGGGGCCCAGCGTGGCCGGCCCGCGGCTACTCACGCTCCCTGAGCCCACGGTCTCACCTCATTGGGAGAGGGGCTGAGGAACATGGCCCGTGGCACCCAGAAGACCACCCCGTGAGTTGGGGAAACGGCCAGAAATCTCCGCCAGGGCTGCTCAGCCGAACGGGAGAGGGCGAAGGCTCCCTGTAATCTAATCGGGGTGGGAGGGCGTATGATGCATAGAACTTGCCGAACGTTCCACAGCGCGGGTACCCCGCTGCCGGGCGCATGCAGTCTGAGGACGCGAGCTGAGGGGCTCTACGAGGTGTCACCGCAAACAACAATGACCCCAAAGCTTCGGGATGGAGTCGGTGCTCGCACCCCTGCCGAGGGCGGGGGGACCAGCGGCTTCTGTGCGCGACGCCGCTCCACGTGGCAGAGACGGGGGACGGCCCTCCAACGGCTCTTCTCACCACCGGCCGCCGGCGAGGCGACCCCAGACCAGCGGCAACGAGGGCCGGGCACTCGGGGCAGCGTGAGGGCAGCGGAGTGCAGAGGGAGAGTCAGACACGGTGAGAGGAAGGGGGGAAGGGGGAAGCCTGGGGATCAAGAACCCGGGTGTGGGGGGCCTGGGAGACTCAGTCGTTGAGCCTCTGCCTTAGGCTCAGGTCACGATCTGGGGTCCTGGGATCGAGCCCCGCGTCGGGCTCTGGGCTTGGCGGGGAGCCTGCTTCTCCGTCTCCCACTCGCCTTGCTTGTGTTCCCTCTCTCACTGTCTCTCTCTGTCAAGTAATAAATAAAATCTTTAAAATAAATAAATAAAAGAAGCCGGGTGTGAACCCCACTTCTGCCCCTGTGTTCTTCCGTCATTATCCACGAAAGTCAGGGGGGAGCCCTGTCCTCCCAAGCTTCTGTTGCAGAGGGAAGACAGGCAGTAATGAATGAAGCAGAGTAGGGCAAGGTCAGACGACCTGGTCTCACGGAGGAGGTGTGCGAGTGCACTGTCTCTGTCGGGCCGTCAGCCTATCCCTGCCCCCTCGCTCCCCTTCAGACGCCCAGCCCTCCCTCCCTCCGTCCCCGCACACTCGCCCGGGCCTGGTGCTGGCCAGTCGGAGCCCGGCGATCTCTCATCTAAGGAGCTCTGTCCCAGCACAGCGCGGGCCGCGGCCAGGCCAGCGGGATCCCAGCGGGGACCTTCCCCTAGGGTGCGGGGGAGATTGCTCTCCGCACCAGCTGCTAGTCATGGGCAATGTGGACCTGCAGCTGCAGACAGCCCCGGGTCCCCACATGGGGAGAACGCCTGTATCCCGAAGGGAGCCGGCCGGCCGTGCGGGCACCAGCTGACCAGTCTCTCCGTGTGGCTGCACCTGACTCCGGCCCTCCCCCACGCCCCACTAACGGGAGCCAGCGAACCCCCATTTTCCTTCAAGCTACTCTGGGTTGTGGTTTTGTAATTTGCGAACAAGAAGTTTCTAATAAACCAGCAAGGGAAGGAGGTGGGCAGACAGTGGAGACAAATGAGAAGCTGCGGTCGGGACTGGCCTCCGGGAGGGGACTCTGTCCGCGCAGAGAACAATGAAACAGCCATGTGACGGGCTGGAAGGGGACAGTTCCAGGAAGGAGCTCCAGCAGCAAGGCCAGGAGTTTAGAGAAAGCCTGCGGCCCCGGGGATCAGCAAGGGGTCCCGCAGTGAGCAAGGCTCCCTGCTTCATTCCAGGGCCGAAGCCGAGTCACCGGAGGTGGCGGCCGGCTGGGACACAGCTCATATATGCCACCGGAGGGTCGCCGTGATGAGCAGACACACAGGAAAACTGCTTCCCAGCTGCACAGCAGCCAAGCGAGGGTAGACGCAGCCTTGGGTTCGAACCGGGCTTAGGGGGGCATCCCGGGGACACAGAGCCGGAGGACTTGCTGGTTGTTTCTGCAAGACCCGCTTTTATTAAAATTGTCAGTCCTCAGTTTGTGCTGACTCCCCTCGGATGCTTTTGTTAGTTGCTATTGTTCTCCTTCAAGAATTTCACGTCTAATTCCGAAAACAAAATAATAAATATGCACCAAGAGCTTTGCAGAAGTGTATAATTAACCACTTCGGCAAGAGTTTTCCCTTTATAGAGCTCTTAAAACTTTTCTGGGATTGTTTTAAATTCTTTTGTAATAATAATAATAATAATAAATTTTAAAAACTATTTTTAACCAAATGTAAACACTAGTCATTCTACTGGTTCAGAGAGAGTATTTTTAGACAAGTTGCCGTGATTTACCCAGAGAAGCATCTCGCTGAACGAGACAAGACAGAGCCTGTTGGGGGCAGACCTACACTTACTCCTTAAAAAGGCGGCCACCTGCCTGGCCCGCGTGATCTCCGCTCCCCTGAAACCCCCCAGAAGGGACCTGCGCGGGTCTGCGCGTCCAACGACCGCGGGAGAAGCTGTGGCAGGAAGCTAACTAAGCGCCTCGGAAAGTGCGACTTTCATAAAAGCCGTGTCTGCTCATGGCAGAAAAACCAGGAAATACAGAAAAAATGCATAAAGCAGAAAATACAAATTACCGTGACCCCCAAGCCCCAAAATAACAACAAGCCTTCCGAGTCTCAGGGCCTCTGCCTCACGTGGGAGTGAGGGTACCCTGATAATTCACCACCACACTAGACGGGGTGGCATCCGAATGTGTCGCCCGTGCCTCCTGGGGTGTGGGCCCTGCTCCCGGCGGTGCCCCTGCTGGACAGCCCCGCCCCCATCCAGGGACACGAGGCTCAAAGACAGCTCTGGGCCTCGAGGACGGACACCTTCCCCACGATGGAGGGAAGCGATGGCCCACACACAGGACCCAGCACGGTGCCGTCAGTGCGGCTGCATGGGGTGCATTTCCAGCACACGGTGGGGGGGGCGCAGGGTCCCAGGGACCGGCCCCGGGGCCACCCTGAGACCCCAGGAAGCAGACACTTGGGCTGTGCTGTCCCCTCCTCCGTGCCCAGGCCTCCTCCATGACAGAGCGTCAGGGATGGAGGGGAGACAGCTCGTCCCCGAAGGTGTGGCCAGGGGTGGCCTGACCTGGAGCCCCGCTCCCAAGCTTCCATCTGCCCCACAGGGACCCTGGTGTCCAGTGCCACAGACAGCTTCTCGGGGCCTGAGACGCCCTCCCCCAGCTTTGTGTCTCCGACAGACCCAGTCAAGGACTGAAGGGTGGCAACGGCCAGTCCACATCCTCCGGGCTCTGGGCTCTGAGTAGCGGGAGGGCAGGACAGACAGGACCTGACAGCACATGGGGGGGGCTGCCGCTGGGGCCCCTTCACATGCCCGGAGGCGGCCGAGTGTGACCTCTCCACCTGCGGGAAGGGTATCCTGGCTTCATCAAGTGGGTCCCACGTCCCCTGCGGCCCCAGCAGGGCGCCTGGAACACGAGACTCGCCGACAGCACCTAAACCCTAGGTGGGGGCAGAAGTGGTGACAGTGTCGAGCCAGGACCCCAGCGACCTGGGACCCAGGCCCACTCTGGCCCAAAACCAGGGCCTCCGCTGCCTACCTCTGAGCCTCTCTCTCCCGCTGCATGAAGACAAGTCATTAGGGCTCCAGCGGGACATGGAGGAGCCCACATGCATTCATCTGGTCTCTTCCTCAAAACCCCACTGGGGCTGCAGCATAGGCTATAAAGGCATAAATCCATGAGATGGGGAGGGGGGAGGAGAGAGACACGGGGAATTTAGGGAAGATGCTCCCCAGGGAGCAGGAGCAGGAGAAGGGGAGAAGGAGCCCTAGGCACGGGGACAGAGACGCCAGCTAGCCTGGTCACCTGCCCCCCAGGAGGCAGCAGGCAGGAGGCGCAGGGACAGCAGGACCTGAGCAGGGCGATTCTGGAAGCTGGCACCTGCTGTCCTCTGGGACCTCTCTCTGCACAGGACCCTGTTCGAGATCACAGACAGGTCCCTCCCTCACGGAGCTTGCACCCCAGCTGGGGAAACATGCAAATACTTCGGTGACCCCGAGTGAGCCCGGCGTCGGGGTGCTGGTGCTGGGCGGGGCTGCAGCGGAGGACGCGCGGGGCCGGGGTGGCCGGGTAGACACTCGGAGTCCAGCCCTGAGGACAGCAGCTCAGTGTCTGTTTTCGCTCTGGGGTCAGGGATGCCCTCTCCGTGAAGGGGTCGTCAGGCCGAGGTGGGCCGCAGGAAGAAGCCAGCGGAGAGTAAGTCAGGGAGGAGATTCCAGAAGCAGGACCATGGCGCAAGCTGGTCCACCGGGCTGGGTGCTCCAGGGGCTGGAGGCCGCCCCCGCATCAGGGGATCACAGTGCATGTTTGCTGGATGAATAGATCACTTTCTGGGGTGACACAGGGCCATGTGGCTTTGTAAGTGTCCCAGGAACAGGAGACGACAAGGGGAAGGATGGTGCCCTCACGCACTAAGGAGGCCCCTCTGGCTGTCTTCTGAGATCAGGGTGGAGGCTCAGGGTCCCCATGGGAACGCCCATCACAGCTCCGGTGGCTCCCTGGGCAAGAGTGTTTACCGAGTGGATCAGGGTGGGTGAGTCTCGAGGTTCAGACCCACACCAGGAGGGACACTCGCAAGCTCGTGGCCCAGCCCCCTCTGACCCGGGGTTCGGGGCGGCTCGGGCGCCAGTCAGAGAGCCAGAGGGATGTCCCTGGATGAGGAGCTCGGAGGACAGTCACCCCGGGGTCACGTGACAGTGGCTTAGACCCCTGTGTTGGGGGTGGTGGTTGGGAGGTGGGTTTGGGAGGCATTCTGGAAGGAAGTCAGCAGGTCCCCCTGGGACATGGGGAGGGAGGCAGGGAGGCCTCTTGGAAAACACAGCATTTTGGCTTCAGAAACCAGAGAGACGAGGGGGCCATTTGCCAAGGTGGGGGATGGGCATCTGGGTGGGACAGAGGAATGCTGGCGGGTCATGTGGACTCTGGAACATGCGCTAGAGCCCACACGAATGCCAAGTAGCGGCAGGGGAGTCGGGCCGGGACCGCCCCCCCAAGGTTGGGGGATGAGCTGCCAAGGACCGGGTGCTGGGGACATTGTGTCCACGGTCGAGCAGAGGTGCAAACAACAGGAGGGTTAGGGATCTGGGGCCGGGCGTGGGGGGCCTCAGGGAGGACACAGCTCCAAGGCCCCTGCCTGGGAGTGGCCGCAGCCATCATCTACCCCGCCCCCAGACAGACACTGCCACACAAATGCACACCACGTGCCTGGCCTCGCCTCTCCCCCTCCCGGGGAGCACGCGCGCTCCTGGGGTCCGAGCAGACGGCTGTGCCCCAAGCACCCTGCGCCCTGTCCCAGACCCACCCTGGAGACACTGGTGGGGAGTCTGGGAATGAGAATCCGGCAGCCCGGCTCGACTCCGCCCCCTTCCTCTCGGGAGCCAGGCGGCCGTTGGCACCAGCTGGGTTCCTGCTCCCAGGCGGCCCCACGGGCATGAGGCCTGTGCCCCGTCGATGGGCGGGGCAAGCCGGCCTCGTCCCTGGTCTTCCTCGAAGCCCCTTTGCCAGATCCTCCAGTTCGGCGGCTGCCAGAGATAAAGGTGATGTCTATTTTTATCACTGTTTTCTTACTGTTTGTTCAGTGTGTTTAGAATCTAAATGGGGAAAAGGTACCCTTCATTGGGAACTCCCTCAAAATGCCAAGAGAAGCAAAAGGACCACCATGTAAGGACATATCCAACCACAGTGCTCATCACGTGAATTAATAACGGACAAAGCTCCTCGTTAGAGTTGTTTTGACCAAGGCCTGGAAGGACACAGAACGCAGCTCAACTACAGAGAAGCGGGGGCACAGATGGGACGCCCTCGTCACCACCGACCCTTTAAAAACAACCAGCTGTCTGAGACCATTTGAAGCGATTTCCACAAATTATTTTTTCAGTGCGAAAACAAGAGATCCAAACTATGCATTCAGGCCACTTTCCCATAAATAACTCAGGGAAACATGTGGTGTGCGTGTGTGTATGAGACGGGAGAAAAGCGAGGAGACGGCTCAGGTCTTGTCCTCAGGCTTACGGCTCGGGGCCCCCACGCCCATCCCACGAGTCCTGCTTTGTGATGGTGGACAGTCAGAAGCCGTCCCTCACAGCACATAAGCCAAGCAACAGACGCAAAAGCATATTTAAAGATATAAAAGTAAACACCAAGAGCAACGAGCAAATAAAAACACGACAGCGATAAGTGAAAGGGAGGAGGAAAACCATTGATAAAAAGCACTGTGGCCTCTCCGTGCCCAGAGCAGGAACCGGCAGCCTGGGTCGGAGAAGGCGGCGCGCGTCCTCCTGGGGTCCGTGTGAGCCACGTCGGCTCCGGGCCGAGGCCTCCGCACTGTCAGAGCACAACGCGACAGGGAAACCACCCGCCACGCAGTGAATGGACACAGGGTCTGGGGAGAGTCCCTCCAAGGAAGATGTCAGGTGAGCAGAAGGAGATGCTCACAGTCACGGGCCTGCGAGGCCGCGCCGGCCGCCCCGGGCCATACGCGGAAGTCGGGGACCGGCGAGTGTTGGCAAGGAGCCCGAAGGCCACCGGCCGCGGGTGAGAACAGAAGACTGTGCAGCTGCCTTGGAAGACGGGCTGTGGGTCTTCACACGCTTGACCGTGGAGTGCCCGGGGGTCCGCACGGCCGCGCGCTCCCGGGGGAGAGAACGTCGTCCTCTCGAGGGACAGACGTGGTCCAAGAGGCGCCCCCCCACCTCTCCCGCCCCCGCCCCTGACGCTCCCCCAACAGACCCACAGATGCTCCCCCACCAGCAACCAAGACTGAGGAGCGACTCCTGGGAAAACCAAGGCGGAATCTCCGGCAACAAAAAAGCAGATGGAGTTTTTAGAAAAACCAACCCAGGCTTCGGGCTTCGGATTATTAGAAACTCAGGGGCATTTGTATCCAACAGCCCGAAACTCAAGTAGAAGGAACCCCCACAGTCAGGAGGAGCAGAGCGGGTCATCCGGGCCTGGCCGTGGGCCCCCAGGGCCGCCCCCTGACCAGGGCCGCCGGCCAGTAGACGTGCGGTTGCCACCGGGTATCGAACGTGACTTCCTGAAAACAACGCTGTCCACCTGGGAAAGGGCCTCAAAGGGCCGCCTCACAGCCGGTCCGCTACCTCGAGCGGAGCAGGCCGTCCTCTCAGAGACACCGCGGGCTGAGCCAGGCTGCTGGGGAGGGACGCGGCCTGACCGTCCCGACCCCATCCTCTGTGTCTCCAGATCATGAGTTTCGCCTCTCAGCACAACAGCTCACATTCTGGGCTTTTCTTTTCCCTTAAGAAGCTGGTCTTTCATCCCTGGAGACCCCACCCTGCGTGGGAGACACTCCCGTGACCCCGGTGACAACCTCCTGGGTTACCTCGAGCCTGAGGCATGGGAAGGACACCCCAGAAAGCACGCAGTCGGCGGGGAGGGCGGCACTCGGTGGAGCCCTGCACTCAGACACCCTCGGGCAGGGGGCTCACGGTGGGCCCAGAGGCCCCCCAGGGGCCGAGCCGCCATCACAGGAAAGAGGGAACACAACTTTTCTGTGGAGCCCACACGTGTGACATTAGAAATCTGGGTGGGAGATGCACGAAAGCCTGTCCGGGAATCGGCAGAGGCCACCTCTGTGGGCGCGAGAGCTGCTCCATCCCGGGCGACCCTCAGGGGCGGCCAGACTCCCCACTGGGCTCCCCAGCCAGGAGGGGGCCCGAGCAGAGGGCCAGCTGTGGGGCCAGGACCCAGCGGCTCTGTCTGCCGCCCCATCCTTGGATTCATGATGCAGGCACTGGTCCTAACCCCCCTGAGGCCCGGTCCTCCCCCCAGGAAGCCCCGTGTTTCAGTCCCACATCCCCTTGGGCTCGCTGTGTGCTTTCGGGCAAGCTCCTCGGCCTCTGCTTCCCCATCCTCTTCTGCGGGCGGCCCCGGGAAGACAGGAGGACGGGGGATGGGCACGTGTCAAGCTCGGGGCTGGAACTGGGGCAGCGTCCTCGGGTTTTTCCTGCAGCCGCGCTGCCTGCAGACAGCGGCGCCCACGCTCTGGGGAGACTGCCGCATCCTGGCCCCTCTCCCTCGTTGCCATGGCAAGAGGAGAGCAGAAAGCCC
>JAQQSY010000199.1:0-28539 GCA_028646535.1 Procyon lotor | reverse complement strand
GGCTGCTGGGAGCCGGCCCCTCCCCCCGGGGTCTCTCTTCCCGTCGCTTTAAATTCACTTTTTCCACTCCTACCTTTCTGAAAGTGGTCGATTTTCTGCTCCTAGAATTGCTGTTCTTATTCTCTTCTCTCTGCTGTTGCGTTTGCCGGCTTTTAGAGTGATTTCCTCCTCTTTAGCTGGACTTCTGATTCCCAGGGCTCTCTGTGCCTCCTACACCTCTGCCATCTTGCCTCCTTCCTCCTGAAATTCTCCTTTTTGATGGAGAACCAAAACAGGCAAAATAAAACCTTTTGCCTGGTTTGGGGTTCAGAGTAATGCTGGCTTCTTAGAAAGAGTCTGAAAGTTTTCCTTCTCTTTTTTTTTTGAAAGAGTTTCAGGAGAATAGATATTATTTCTTCCTTGAATATTTGGTAGAATTCCCCAGGGAATCCATCAGGTCCTGGAATCTTGTCTTCAATCTCATTAGTAGATATTGGTCTATTCAGGTTGTCAGTTTCTTCCTGTTTCAGTTTGGAAGTTTATAGGTTTCCAGGAATGCATCCATTTCTTCTAGGTTGCTCAACTTATTGGTATACAGGTGTTGATATTAATTTCTGATGATTGTTTCTATTTCCTTTGGATTAGTCATTATCTCTCCCCTTTCATTCATAATTTTGTTAATTTGTGTCCTCTCCCTTTTCTTTGGATGAGTTTGGCCAGTGGTTTATCAATCTTATTTATTCTTTCAAAAATCTACCTCTGTATTTGTTGATGCATTCTCCTGTTTCCCTAGTTTCTAACTCGTTGATCTCTGCTCCAATCTTGATTATTTCCCTTCTTGCACGTGGGGTTGCCTTAATTTGTTGTTGATTCTCCAGTTCTTTAATGTGTAAAGAGAGCTGATGTATTAGAAATTTTTCAGTTTTTTTGAGTGAGGCTTGGATGGCTATGTATTTCCCGCTTAGGACCGCCTTTGCCATGTCCCATAGGTTTTGGACCAATGTGTCTTCATTCTCATTGGTCTCCATGAATTTTTTTATGTTCTTCCAGATTTTCTGATTGATCCAAACATTATTGAGCAGGTTGATCTTTAGCCTCCAAGTGTTTGAATTCCTTCCAAACTTTTTCTTGTAGTTGTGTTCCAGTTTCAAATAATTGTGATCTGAGAATATCCGGGGAATCATCTCAATCTTTTGGTATTAGTTGAGTCATGATTTATGACCCAGTATGTGGGCTATTCTGGAGAAAGTTCTATGTGCGCTCCAGAAGAATGAGTGTTCTTTTGTTTTAGGGTAGAATGATATGTATATATCTATGAGGTCCATTTGGTGCAATTTATCATTCAAAGCTTTTGTTTCTTTATTCATTTTCTGTTTGGATGATCTGTCTGTTACTGAGAGTGGCATATTAAGATCTCCTACACATAATATATTCATATTAATATGACTCTTTATATTGGTTAACAGTTGGCTTATGTAGTTGGCCGCTCCTCTATTGGGGGCATAAATATTTATAATTGTTAAATCTTGTCTGGGGATAGACCCTTTCAGAATGATGTAGTGTCCTTCTGTATCTCTGACTATAGTCCGTAGCCTAAAATCTAATTTATCTGATATGAAAATTGCTACCTCACCTTTCTTTTGAGACCTGTTGGCATGAAAGATGGTTCTCCATCCCTTCACGTTCAGTCTGGATGTATCTTTTGGTTCCAAATGTGTCTCTTGTAGACAACATATGGATGGGCCCTGTCGTTTTATCCAGTCTGCAACTGTGTGCCATTTTACGGGAGCATTTAGGTTTTTCACGTTGAGAGTGATTATTGAAAGCTAAGTTTTTATTGACATCATGTTGCCCATGAAGTCCTTGTTTCTACAGATTGTATGTTTCTGTTCTGTGTCACTCGTGGGTTCTTTCTTCTTTTCATAGAACTCCCCTTAATATTTCTTGTAGTGCTGGCTTGGTGGTCACATACTCTTCTAAAACTTGCCAGTCTTGGAAGCTCTTTATCTCTCTATATATTTTGAACGTCACCCTTGCTGTATAAAGTATTCTTTGCTGCATGTTCTTCTCATTTATTGCCCTGAATATGTCTTGCCATCACTTTCTGGCTTGTCTGGTTTCTGTGGACAAGTCTGATATTATTCTCATGGGTCTTCCTCTGTACGTAAGGAATCTCTTCCCCCTAGCTGCCCTCAGGATCTCTTGTCTAAAATTATAATTTGCTAATCTGACAATAATGTGTCTAAATGATTTTCTAGACTCATTGATCTTGGGGGGGGGATTGTCCTTTCTGCCTCTGGGACACAAACACTTGTTCTATTATCCAGATTGGGGAAATTTTCACACAATTTGATCTGCTATTTCTTTCTAGTCTTCTGTCTTTCTCATTTGATCTGCTATTTCTTCTAGTCTTCTGTCTTTTCTCTGGAAAACTGCAGAATTCCAGAGTATTTTTCTCTCTTACTCATCTACTCTAACCTTGATAAAATGACAAAGTGAAAAAACTCACCACAATAGAGAAGACAGAAGTCTTCAGTCTTCTGTCTATCTCTATTCAGAGATACAGAAGGACACAGGGAAATCAGGGATCTCCCTGATCCAATTACAGGGATTCCAGTAATTCTGACACTGAAATGATTCATGACATCATTTATTTCCCTAAGTCTCTTCTCATGGTTTCTTTTTTTCCCCCAAATATGTTTATTTTTTCAATGTTACAAGATTTATGTTCATGCACCACACCCAGTGCTCCATGCAGTTTGTCTCAGCTCTCCTCCTGACCTTTCTTCTCAACCATCTTGTCCTCTAAATCACTAATTCTATCCTCTGTTTCCATAACCCTAGCTGTTAGACTATTTAGACTAGATTGGATCTCATTGATAGCATTTTTAACATCTTCCATTTCGGTTCTCAGTTCTGCTCTTAGAGATTCTATGCTATCATTGTTTTTCTCCATCTTAATCATTGCCTGGATAATTGTTGCCCTGAATTCTCTTTCTGACATACTGTTTATGTCCATATCCAATGGTTCTGAGGGAGACTGCGAATTCTGTGGGTTTTCCCTCTGCTGGGTGTTCCTCCTCCTAGTCCTTTTGATGAGAACTGGATGAGAGGATGTATAGCTAAATATATCACCCAAGATCCATGCAAGTTTCACTCTGGAAGGTTTTGGAGAAACTGGAATTCACCACCAAAATGGAAGAATAAAGACAAAAAATGAGAGAGAAATAAAGAAGTAAAAGGAAATCCCAGATGAAATGGACCCCAAAAATATGATTTATAAGGTATATAAACAAATACTAACAAACATAAAGACTAACAAAAGTAAATGACAAGAAATAAAAGAACCTAGTCAGAATGAACCCCAAGAATAAGATTTATATAACACCAGAACAGAAGCAAATACACATAAACAATGACAGAAGGATATGATGGAAGGGTGATTATAAATTCTCAATGCTGGCGAGGAAGTTTATTTTGGTCTTCCTGGGTTTATCATTTTATTAAGCCTCTACTTGTAACGTTAAGTAGTTTTTTAAAAATTAAAATGCCAAGAAACCTGAGAATGAGTGAAAAAAAAAGAAATAAAGAAAAAAAAACCCTTCTATCTATGAAATATACAAGTATTAGGTTATTATCAGGGGCTTAATTTTTTTTATTTCTCCTTATGTTGTCATTTTATAGTTTTATGGGGGCCCTGTGGTTATTGTCCTCTTGTTTTTGGCTTGTCTTCTGGAGGAAGGGCCTGTCGCACTGTTTTCCAGTCAATCTTGCTTGTGTTGATTCACCCTACTGGCTATTATGGGGCTCCGCTCTGTGGAAACCAGTTTTTCAGACTTTTGCTCTCTGGAGGTTTTTGTTCTTTTGCAGCTTTTTGCACCTTTTCAGAGGGTCCAAACAAGGAAGCTGCCCATACCCAGACATCCATATCACAGAGAAGCCTCAGTCTCCTCCCTTCTGGGTGGTCCAGAACACACAGACTCCCCCTCTGCAAACTCTGCCCACACCACCGCCTGCCACAGGCAGTGCACACCCCAGCCACTCTCCCAGTGGTCCCATGAGGCCTTTGCTAGCCTCTGCACCCTCACGCTACCAAAGTCATGTGTGATATTGGTCTGGGAAACTCATTTCTGGTAGCTGCCATTGCTGGGATTGCTCTCCAGGCTCCCAGCCCACACTGGGTGTGCTCAGATTCCTTCCGGATATGGGGCCATGTTCTCGTAGGCACCAGCTTGGAGTGCCCAGAACCTTTGGCAGGCACTGGATGTCCCAAGGTCCTAGAGACCACCCACTAGGGCTCCCACCCTAGGGGCTTTTGGGAGTGCACCCAGTTCATGGAGTGGTGCAAGGAGCAGAAAGCTGCAGGTTCATGAACCACTGACTGGACCCCCCACCAGTCTCTCTTTTATGCAGGTTGTCACCCATGGTGTTGACCTTCCTAGAAACCTTTTGCTTGTGCCCGTGACCACCCACTTCCACTAGTTGCTTCTTAAGAATTTTTGCTCTTTTTAGGTGTTTTTAACCAGACTCTAAGTTAATGCTGGTCCCCAGCTACAGGGCACTTTCATTTGGGGTATTACTTTCCTTGGGTCATTTCTGGAGGCTCCCTCCCCCTTCTGTTTATCCTCTGATATAGGTTTGAGTGTTCCCACTCTGTTTTACCTCTCCACTGCTGCCTTCTGCTCCTATAGAGATCCGGAAGTGAAAAACCTTACTTCTCAGGCTGATTTCATGGGTGTTCAGCATGTTCTGGTAGATACCCAGCTCACTTTAGGGCACCTGTTGTAACATGTTCTCCTACTTCTCTGCCATCTTGCCCTCCTCCTCTATTAAATTATTTCTATGTAACTCATTGCCCCTAAAATCTTAGCCAGGTGAATATAGGGAGGGAATTTTGCTCTTCTAGGAATTAGTTGAATATCAATCTCTTCTTGATTGATTTTTTTCTCTCAAGATAGAAACACTGTATAGCTTTTTAAAAAAAGCTTTAATTAAATTCTAGTTAGGGACAAATAAATAAATAAATAAATAAATAAATAAATAAATAAAATATTAATTCCAGTTAGGTAGCAGCAGTGTTATATTAGTTTCAGGTGTATAATATAGTGATTCCACATTTCCATACAACACTTTGTACTCATCATGGCAAGTGCAATCCTCAATCCCCATCACTTATTTAACCCATCCCCCCACTTACCCACCCTCTGGTAAACAGTTTCTTCCCTATAATTAAGAGTCTATTTCTTGGTTTGCCTCTCTCTTATCTTTCCCTTTGCTCATTTGTTTTCTTTCTTAAATTCCAAATATGATTAAAATCATATGATGGTTGAATTTCTCTGACTGACTTATTTTTCATAGCATAAGACACTTTGGCTCTTTCCATATCTTGGCTATTGTAGATAATGCTGCTATAAATATTGGGGTGGATATATCACTTTGACTTAGTATTTTTGTATTCCTAGAGTAAGTACCTAGTAGTGAAAGTGCAAGATTGTGTGGTAGTTCTATTTTTTTTTTTTTTGACAGAGAAGGAGAGATCACAAGTAGGCAGAGAGGCAGGCAGAGAGAGGGGAGGAAGCATGCTCCCTGCTGAGCAGAGAGCCCAATGCGGGGCTTGATCTCAGGACCCTGAGATCATGATCCGAGCCGAAGGCAGAGGCTTTAACCTGCTGAGCCACCCAGGTGCCCCTGGTAGTTCTATTTTTAACTTTTTGAAGAAACTCCATATTGTTTTCCATAGTGGCTGCACCAGGTTGCATTCCCACCGATAGTGCAAGAGGGTTCCCATTTCTCCACATCCTTGCAAACACCTGTTTTTCCCATGTTGTTGATTTTAGCCATTTTGACAGGTGTGAGGTCATATTTCATTGTAGTTTAGATTTGCATTTCTCTGATGATTAATGATGTTAAGCATCCTTTCAAGTGTCTCTTGGACATCAGTATGACTTCAGCAGAATAATGATGATTTTACCCACTTGTATCTGTTGCCCAATTTTTAATTTGGATTATTCATTTTTTGGGTGTTGAATTTTATATGCTCTTTATACATTTGAGATTCTCACCCTTTACCAGATTTTTCATTTACAAATATCTTCTCCCATTCAGTAGGTTGTCTTTTAGTTTTGTTGATTGTTTCTTTCACTGTGCAGAGACTTTTTATTTTGATGAAATCTCAATAGTTTAATTTTGCTTTTGTTTCCCTTGCCTCAGGAGACATGCTTGAAAGAAGTTGCTATGGCCAATACCAAAGCAGTTACTGCCTGTGTTGTCCTCTAAGATTTTTATGGTTTCCCATCTCACATTTAGGTCTTTCATCGATTTTGAATTTATTTTTGTGTATGGTGTAAAAAATGGTCCAGTTTTATTCTTTTGCATGTAGCTGTCTAGTTTTCCCAACACCATTTGTTGAAGAGACAATCTTTTTCCCCATTAGATAGTCTTTCTTGCTTTATCAAACATTAATAGAACATATAGTTATGCCTTAATTTCTGGGTTTTCTATTATGTTCTATTGATCCACGTGTCTATTTTTATGCCAGTACTATACTATTTTGATTACTATAACTTTGTAATATAACTTGAAGTCTGGAATTGTGATGCCTCCTGCTTTTCTTTTCCTTTTCAAGACTGCTTCGCTTATTTGGGGTCTTTTGTGTTTTCATACAAATAGTAGGATTGTTTTTTTTTCTAGCTCTGAAGAAAATGTTGTTGGTATTTTGATGAAGATTGCATTAAATGAGTAGATTGCTTTGGATAATGTAGACATTTTAACACATTTGTTCTTCCAATCATGGAATGTCTTTCCATTTCTTTTCGTCATCTTCAATTTTTTTTATCAGAATTTCATATTTTTAGGAGAATAAGTCTTTCATCTCTTTGCATAGGTTTATTCTTAGGTACCTTATTGTTTTTGGTATAGTTGTAAATGATATCAATTCCTTAATTTATCTGTCTGCTGCTTCTTTAATTGTATAGAAATGCAACAGGTTTCTCCATGTTGATTTTGTATCCTCCAACTTTACTGAATTCATGTGTCAGTATCAGTTCCAACAATTTCTTGGTGGAGATTTTGGGTTTTCTACATAGAGTATCATGTTGTTTCTACATAGAGTGTCATTTCATCTGCAAATAGTGAAGGTTGGACTCTTCTTTGCTAATGTGGATACGTTTTATTTCTTTTTGTTGTGTGATTGTTGTGGCTAGGACTACTTCCTTGCTGATTTGGACGACTCTATTTCTTTTTGTTGTCTGATTGCTATGGTAATATTTTAAATAACAGTGGTGAGAGTGCACATCCCTGTCTTGTCCCTGACCATTGAGGAAAATCTTTCAGCTTTCCTTCATTGAAGGTGGCATTAGCTGTGGGTTTCACATGTATGAACTTTATTACATTGAGGTATATTCCCTGTATCCCTCCTTTGTTGAGGGATTTTATCATGAATGATTATTGTGTTTTGTCAGATGTTTTTTCTGAATCTATTGAGAGAATCATATGGTTCTTAACATTTCTGTTATTAATGTGGTGTATGATGTTGATTGATTTGTGAATATCGAATCACCCTGCAGCCCAGGAATAAATCCCACTTGTTCTTGCTGAATGATTCTTTTAATGTATTGCTGGATTCTTCTTGCTAGTATTTATTGAGAATTTTTTCATCCATGCTCATCAGGGATATGGGCTTTAGTTATCTTTTTTTACCAGAGTCTTTGGCTATAGAATTAGGGTATTGCTGTCCTCATAGTATAAGTTTGGAAGTTTTCCTTCCACTTCTATTTTTTGGGATAGTTGGAGACAAATAGGAATTAGATCTTTAAATGTTGGTAGATTTCACCTGTGAAGCCATCTGGCCCAGGACTTCTGTTTTTGTTTTTTTTTTTTTTTGGAAATTTTTTATTACTGATTGAATTTATTTGCTGGTTATCAGTGTAAGGGCCTACTTAGCCAGAGTGACTCCATCTCGGTTAAACAGTCATTTTGTTGTTTATACAGTGAGCACAAGTTGACCCTGCCCTTAAAAGAACTGACCCAGCCTAGGGAAACTTACTCAGAAAAACAAGTCCAGTCTGCTAGTTCCTGATAACAGAGCCCAGAATACAAGAACAAGTCAGGCCAGGTGGAGGCGTCCAATCAGTAAAAAAAAAAAAAAAAACAAACACATATTTAACCCCCTTCAACCTCTCTGTTTCTGACCAATGATGATCAAGTTCATCACTCAGCAGCTGTGTGCCTTATGATTTGTGATTTTTGCCTATAAAAGCTAGCCTGTAAGACTAGACGGGGTCGCTATCTCCATAGAGACGGCCCTGACCGGTCAGTGCAATTCTCGATGCTTGGCATGAAATAAAGCTTTGCTTGACCTTCACTTTGTACCAGACTCGTTCCTTTGATCACAGACCCCAATAATCAGTCTGTTCAAGTTTTCTATTTCTTCCTGTTTCAGTTTTTGTAGTTAATATGTTTTTAAGAATTTATCCATTTTTTTCAGGTTGTCCAACTTGTTGGCACAAAATTTTTCATAGTATTATCTTAGAATTGTTTGTATTCCTGTGGTGTTGGTTGTTATTTCACCTCTCTCATTCTTGATTTTATTTATTTGGGTCCTCTCTCTTTTCTTTTTGATAAGTCTGGCTAGTGGCTTGTCACTTTTATTAATTTTTTCAAAGAATCAACGCCTGGTTTCATTGATCTATTTTTTTCTGTTTCTATATCATTTATTTGTGCTCTATACTTTATTATTTCCCTTCCTCTGTGGGGGTTCTTTTTCTTTTTCTGACTCCTTAAAGTGTAAGGTTAGATTGTGTATTTGAGAATTTTCTTGCTTTTCTTTTTTTTATTGCTTGCTTTCTTTTTTTTTTTTTTTTTTTTTTTTTTTATTAACATATAATGTATTATTTGCCCCAGGGTACATGTCTGTGAATCTTCGGGCTTACACATTTCACAGCACTTAATAGCACATACCCTCCCCATTGTCCACAACCCAGCCACCCTATCCCTACCCCCCCCCCCCCCCCCGCGACCCCTAGTTCATTTCTTGAGTCTAGGAGTCTCTTATGGTTTGTCTCCCTCCCCATCCCTTCGTGTTTCATTTCTCTCCCCCACCCCCCAAACTCCTGCCTTGCCTATCAAGTTCTTCATATCAGAGAGATCATGTGATACTTGTCTTTCTCTGACTGACTTATTTCTTTCTTGAGATTTTCTTTTTTTTCTGAGATTTTTTATTGAGAAATAGAGGTAGGCTTCTATTTCTATATACTTCCCTCTTAGGACATCTTTTGCTGCATCTGAAGGTTTGGACTATTGTGTTTTCATTTGCTTCCATCTTTTTTTATTTCATCTTAATTTACTGGTTGACTCATTCAATTTTTAGTAGAATGTTGTTTTTATTTGCTTTTTAGTAGCATTTTTAAAAAAGATTTTATTTATTTATTTATTTATTTATTTATTTATTTATTTGACAGAGAGAGAGAGAGAGACCACAAGTAGGCAGAGAGGCAGGCAGAGGGGGGGGGGAAGCAGGCTCCCCACTGAGCAGAGAGCCCAATGTGAGGCTCGATCCCAGGACCCTGAGATCATGATGTGAGCTGAAGGCAGAGGCTTTAACCCACTGAGCCACCCAGGTGCCCTCAGTAGCATGTTTTTTAACTTCCATTTATTTGTGGTCTTTTTGAACTTTTTCTTGGGTTGACCTCAATTTTCATGGCATTGTGGTCAGAAAAGATATATGGTATGATCTCAATCTTTTTGTATTTATTGATGCCTGGTTTGTGGCCTAGTATGTGATCTATTCTGTATAATGTTCCATGTGCAGTTGAAAAGAAAATGTGTTCTGTTTTAAGATGAAATGTTCTGTATATATCAGTGAGTCCATCTGGTCCAGTGTGTCACAGTCATTGTTTCCTTGTTTATTTCTATTTAGATGATTTGTCCATTGATGTAAGTGGGGTGTTAAAGCTTCCTACTTTTGTTGTATTATTTTCAATTAGTTGTTTTATGTTTATTACTAATTATTTTATTTATCTGGGTGCTTGCAAGTTGGGGGCATAAATATTTACAATTGTTAGATCTTCTTGTTGGAATGACCCCTTTACTACGATATATTGCCTTTTTTCATCTCTTATTATAGCCCTTGTTAAGAATCTAGTTTGTCTGATAGAAATAAGGGTATTGCTAACCCAGCTTTCTTTTGCCATCCATTAGTGTGATAAATATTTTCTCATCCATTCACTTAAAATCTTCAGGTGTCTTTAGGTCTCAAACGGGTCTCTTTTAGTCAGCATATATATGGTTGTTTTTTGTTTTTTAATTAAAGTATGTCTTATTTGTTTCAGGGGTACAGGTTTATGATTCATCAGTCTCACAAATTCACGGCACTCACCACAGCACATGCCCTCCCCAGTGTCCATCACCTGCCATCCCATCCCTCCCACCCTTCTCCCCTCCAGCAACTTACAGCTTTTTTCCTGAGATTAAGAGTCTCTTATGGTTTATCTCCCTCTCTACTTTCAACTTATTTCATTTTTCCCTCCATTCCACTATGGTCCTCTGTCTTGTTTCACAAATTTCTCATATCAGTGAGATCATATGATAATTGCCTTTCTCTGATTGACTTATTTTGCTTAGCATAATACCTTCTAATTCCATCCATGCCGGTCCAAATGGAAATATTTTGCTTTTTTTGGATGGTTGCATAATACTCCATTGTATATATATATATATACATCCTCTTAATCCATTCCTCTGTTGACAGACATCTAGGCTTTTTCCATAGTTTGGCTAATGTGGACATTGCTGCTATAAACATTGGGATACATGTGCCCTTTCAGATCACTACATTTGTATCTTTAGGGTAAATACCTAGTAGTGCAATTGCTGAGTCATAGGGTGGCTCTATTTTCAACTTTTTGAGGAACCTCCATACTGTTTTCCAGAGTAGCTGTACCAGCTTGCATTCCCACCAACAATGTAGAAAGGTTCCCCTTTCTCCACATCCTCACCAACACCTGTCATTTTCTGACTTGTTAATTTTAGCCATTCTGACTGGTGTGAGGTGGTATCTCACTATGGTTTTGATTTGTATTTCCCTGATGGTGAGTGATGTTGAGCACTTTTTCATGTGTCTGCTGGCCATTTGGATATCTTCTTTGCAAAAATGTCTGTTCATGTCTTCTGCCCATTTCTTGATTGGATTCTTTATTCTTTGGTTGTTGAGTTTGAGAAGTTCTTTATAGATTTTGGATACTAGCCCTTTATCTGATATGTCATTTGGAAATATCTTCTCCTATTCTGTTGGTCGTCTTTTGGTTTATTTGACAGTTTCCTTTGCAGTACAAAAGTTTTTTTTATCTTGATGAAGTTCCAAGACTTCATTTTTGCCCTCGTTTCCCTTGCCTTTGGTAATGTTTCTAGGAAGAAGTTGCTGTGGTTGAGGTCGAAGAGATTGTTGCCTGTGTTCTCCTTGAGGATTTTGATAGATTCTTGTCTCACATTGAAGTCTTTCATCCATTTCAAGTCTATTGTGTGTGGTGTAAGGAAATGGTCCATTTTCAGTCTTCTGCATGTGGGTATCCAATTTTCCCAACACTATTTTTTGAAGGGACTGTCTTTTTTCCAATGGACATTCTTTCCTGTTTCGTTGAAGTTTAGTTGACCATACAGTTGTGGGTCCATTTCTGGGCTCTCTATTCTGATTGATCTGTGTGTCTATTTTGGTGCCAGTACCATACTGCCTTGATGATTACAGCTTTGTAATACAGTTAGAAGTCTGAAATTGTGATTTTACCAACTTTGTTTTTTTTTTTTTTTTCAACATTCCTCTGGCTATTCAGGGTAATTTCTGGTTCCATACAAATTTTAGCATTATTTGCTCCATTTCTGTAAAAAAAAGTTGATAGTATTTTAATAAGGATAGAATTAAATGTGTAGATTGCTCTCTGTAGTATAGACATTTTCACAATATTTGTTCTTCCAATCCATGAGCATGGAACATTTATCCATTTCTATGTGTCTTCCTCAATATCTTTCATGAGTATTCTATAGTTTTCTGAGTACAGATTCTTTGCCTCCTTGGTAAGATTTGTTCTCAGGGATTATGGTTTTGGGTGCAATTGTAAATGTGATCGACTCCTTAATTTTGCCTTCTTCTGTCTTGTTGGTGCATACAAATGCAACGGATTTCTTGCATTGATTTTATATCCTGACACTTTACTGAATTCCTGTATGAGTTCTAGCAGTTTTGAGGTGGAGTCTTTTGGGTTTTTCACACAAAGTAACATATCATGCAAAGAGTGAGAGTGTGACTTCTTCTTTGCCAATTTGGATGCCTTTTATTTCTTTTGGTTGTCTGATATCTGAGGTTAGGAATTATAGTACTATGTTGAATACCAGCGGTCATAGTGGACATCCCTGCTATGCTCCTGAACTTAGACGAAAAGCTCTCAGTTTTTTCCCATAGAGAATGATATTTGCTGTAGGGTTTTCATAGACAGCTTTATGATATTGAGGTATGTAATCTCTATCCCTACACTGTGAAGAGTTTTGATCAAGGAAGATGCTGTACTTTGTCAAATGCTTTTTCAGCATCTATTGAGAGCATCATATGGTTCTTGTTCTTTCTTGTATTAATGTATTGTATCACATTGATGATTTGCAGATGTTGAACCAACCTTGCAGCCCAGGAATAAATCCCACTTGGTCATGGTGAATAATCCTTTTAATGTACTGTTGGATCCTGTTGGCTAGTAGTCTGGTGAGAAATTTTGCATCCATGTTCATCAGGAATATTGCTCTGTAATTCTCTTTTTTGATGGATGAGACCTTTGTCTGGTTTTGGGATCAAGGTAATGCTGGCCTCGTAAAATGAGTTTGGAAGTTTTCCTTCCATTTCTATTTTTTTTGGAATAGTTTCAGGAGCATAGGTATTAAATCTTTAAATGTTTGGTATAATTTCTCTGCGAAGCCATTTGGCCCTGGGATCTTTTTGGTAGAAGATTCTTGATTACTGCTTCAATTTTCTTACTGGTTATGGGTCTGTTCAGGTTTTTTATTTCTTCCTGGTTCAGTTTTAGTAGTTTGTGTGTCTCTAGGAATGCATCCAATTTTTCCAGATTGTTTAATTTGCTGGCATTTAGTTGTTCATAATATGTTCTTGTAATTGTATTTCTTTGATGCTGGTTGTGATCTCTCTTCTTTCATTCATGATTTTATTAATTTGGGTCCTTTCTCTATTCTCTTGGATAAGTCTCGCTAGGGATTTATCAATCTTACTAATTCTTTCAAAGAACAAGCTCTGAGATTCGTTGATCTATTCTACTGTTCTTTTCTTTTCTATTCCATTGATTTTTGCTCTGATAGTTATTATTTCTCTTCTCCTGCTGGGTTTAAGCTTTATTTGCTGTGCTTTCTCCAGCTTCTTTAGCTGTGGGTTCAGTTGTGTATTTGAGACCTTTCTTGTTTCTTGAGAAAGGCTTATATTGGTATATGCTCTCCTCTTAGGACTGCCTTTGCTGCATCCCAAAGATTTTTGAACAGTTGTGTTCTCATTTTCATTTGTTTACATGAATTTTTAAAAATTTCTTTAATTTCCTGGTTGACCCATTCATTCTTTAGTAGGATGCTCTTTCACCCCACATGTTTGAGTTCTTTCCAACTTTCCTCTTGTGGTTGAGTTCTAGTTTCAAAGCATTGTGGTCTGAAAATATGGAGGGAATGACCCCAATCTTTTGGTACTAGTTGAGACCTGATTTGTGACCCAGGATGTGATCTATTCTGGAGAATGTTCCATGTGCAGTAGAGAAGAATGTGTATTCTGTTGCTTTGGGATTGAATGTTTTGAATATATCTTTGATGTCCATCAAGTCCAGCTTGTCATTTAAAGCCTTTATTTCCCTCTTGATCTTTTGCTTAGAAGATCTGTGCATCTCAGTGAGGGGGTTGTTAAAGTCTCCTACTATTATTATATTATTGTTCATGTGTTTTTCTGCTTTTGTTATTAATTGGTTTATATAGTTGGCTGCTCCCATGTTAGGGGCATAGATATTTAAAATTGTCAGATCTTCTTGTTGTACTGACCCTTTAATTATGATATAGTGTCCTTATTTATCTCTCTCTTTTTTTAAAAAAAGATTTTTTTTTAAAGATTTTATTTATTTGACAGAGAGAAACACAGCGAGAGAGGGAACACAAGCAGAGGGAATGGTAGCGGGAGAAGCAGGCTTCCCGCAGAGTAGGGAGCCCAATGCGGGGCTCGATCCCAGGTCTCTGGGATCATGACCTGAGCCGAAGGCAGACACCCAACGACTGAGCCATGCAGGTGCCCCTTAAAAAAGATTTTATTTATTTATTTGAGAGAGAGAGAAAGTGAAAGCATGAGAGGAGTGAAGGTCAGACAGAGAAGCAGACTCCTTGTGGAGCTGGGAGCCCGATGCAGGACTCTATCCCAGGACTCCAGGATCATGACCTGGGCCAAAGACAGTTGCTTAACCAACTGAGTCACCCAGGCTTCTCCTTCCTTATCTTTTATGATCGTCTTTAGCTTAAAATCTAATTTGTCTGATATAAGGATTGCCACCCCAGCTTTCTTTGGGTGTCCAATTTCATGATTAATGGTTTTTCACCCCCTCACTTTAAATCTGGAGGTGTCGTTGATTCTAAAATGAGTCCCTTGCAGACAGCATATCAATGGGTCTTGTTTTTTATCTGTTCTGATACCTCGTGTCTTTTGATTGGCACATTTAGCCCATTTACATTCAGGGTAAGTATTGGAAGATATGAATTTAGTACCATTGTATTGGCTGTAGGTGACTGTATACTGTCTCTGTTCCCTTCTGGTCTATGTTACTTTTAGGATCTCTGTTTTCTTAAAGGACCCCTTTCAATATTTCCTGTAGGGCTGGTTTGGTGTTTGCAAATTCTTTCAGTTTTTATTTGTCCTGGAAGCTTTTTATTTCTCCTTCTATTCAATGAGAGCTTAGCTGGATATAGTATTCTTGGCTGCATATTTTTCTCATTTAGTGCTCTGAATATATCATGCCAGTCCTTCCTGGCCTGCCAGGTCTCTGTGGATAGGTATGCTGCCATTGTAATATTTCTACCATTGTAGGTTACATACCTCTTGTCCTGAGCTGCTTTCAGGATTTTCTCTTTTTCTCTTAGACTTGTAATTTTCTTTATTAGATGATGGGGTGTCGACCTATTTTTATTAATTTTGATGCCTGTTTCCTTCCCCAAATTAGGGAAGTTTTCCACTATAATTTGTTCCATATACCTTCTGCTCCTCTCTCTCTTTCTTCCTCTTCTGGGATCCCAATCGTTCTTATAATGTTTCATCTTATGGTATCACTTATCTCTGGAATTCTCCCCTTGGGATCCAGTAGTTCTTTATCTCTCCTTTTTTCAGCTTCTTTGTTCTTCATCATTTGGTCTTTTATATCACTAATTTTCTCTTCTGCTTCATTTATCCTATGGTAAGAGCCTCCACTTTTTATTGCATCTTATTCATAGCTTTTTTGACTTCTGCTTGGTTAGATTTTAGTTCTTTTATTTCTCCAGAAAGGGATTCTCTAGTATATTCTATGCTTTTTTCAATCCCAGCTATTATCTTTATAATCATCATTCTGAGCTCTAGTTCTGACATCTTACTAATGTCCATATTGATTAGGTCCCTAACAGTCAGTACTGCCTCTTGTTCTTTTTTTTTTTCTTTAAGGTGCATTTTTTCACTTTATCATTTTGTCTAGAGAAGAATAGATGAATGAGAGAACAACATAATGAAGGGGTAACAATGACCCCAGAAAAATATACACTGAACAAATCAGAAGAGACCCAAAACCAGAGGGAAAATAAAGGAAAAAAAAATATGATCAAGTTGGTAAATAGAACAGAGCCACACACTTGATTTTGGGTGTATTTTGGTTTCTTAGAAGAAACAGTCTCCCAAAATTTTAAGGAAAGAAAAACTTATATGTATACAAAAATAAGGGTAAATATGATGAAGGGATGGAATATGAATATGTAAAGATGAGAATTTTAAAAGATTTTTTTAAAAAGAATTGATAAGAAGTTGGTTGAAAAAAGAAAGAAAAATTAAAAAAAAATAGGATAGAGTGTGATCAGAGAGGAGAAATAAATAAATAAAGCCATACACTAAATATAAGGTATATTTTGGTCTGTTAAAAGAAACTGTATCCAAAAAATTTTAAAGAAAGAAAAACTTACATGTATACAAAAAATACGGTTAAATACAATGAGGGGATAGAGTATGACTTCCAGAAAGTGGTCACTTTTCTGTTCATAGAATTGTTGCTGTTCTTTTCTTTAGTCTCCTGTTGAGTTTCTAAGTGTTCAGAATGGTTTAATAACTATCTAGCTGAATTCCTGGCACCAGACGAAATCTAGGTCACCTACTCCTCCACCATCTTGTTCCACCAGTGGCTCTTGTTTGTTGTTGTTGTTGTTGTTGTTGTCTTTTAATCTATTCTGACAACCTATGTCATTTGATTTGATTTGGTAAATTTACATTCAAAATTTCTTTCTTGTCTTTGTCACTTTTTAAAAAGGTTTTTATTTATTTGAGAAAGAGAGATAAAGAAAGAGAGGGAGAGGGCATGGGTGGGGCGAGGAGCCTAGAGAGAGGGAGACACAGACTTCCCTGCTGAGAAGGGAGCTTGAGGCAAGACTTGATCCCAGGACCATGGTATCATGAGCTGAGCCAAAGGCAGATGCTTAACTGACTGAGCCACCAATGTGCCCACAGTCTTTTTCACTTTTGTTCTCTCCCTTCCACTAATAGAGTTCCCTTTCATATTTCTAACAGGTCTGGTTTAGTGGTCACAAACTCCTTTGATTTTTATTTGTCTGGAAAAGTCTTTTTCTCTCCTATTCTGAATGATAGCCTCACTGGATAGGGTATTCTTGGCTGCAAATTCCTCTGCAGGAGTGACACACTAGACCAGATGGACTTAACAGATATATTATGAACATTCCCCCCTAAAACTGCAGAATATACATTATTTTAAAATGCATGTGGAACATTCTCCAGAATACATCACATACAGATCACAAAACTGACCTCAACGAATACTAAAAGATTGAAATAGCATGCATCTTTTCTGACCACAACACTATGAAACTAATTCAATCACAAGAAAAAAGGTGGAAAGACCACAAACAAACATGAATGTTAAACAACATCTTACTAAGCAATGAATGGGTCAGCCAGGAAATCAAAGAAGAAATTAAGACAAAATACACGGAAAAATGAAAATGAAAGTACAATGGTCCAAAACCGTTGGGATGTAGCAAATGCAGTCCTAATAAGGAAGTATATAGCAATATAGATCTACCTCAAGAAGCAAGAATACTGTCAAATAAAAAACCTAACCTTACATATAAAAGATCTAGAAAAAGAACAGCAAACAATATACAAACCCATCAAAAGGAAATAAGCCACAATTGCCAAACTGTGGAAAGAGCCAAGATGCCCTTCAACAGACGAATGGATAAGGAAGATAT
This sequence comes from Procyon lotor, assembly GCA_028646535.1. NCBI lineage: Eukaryota > Metazoa > Chordata > Mammalia > Carnivora > Procyonidae > Procyon > Procyon lotor. The sequence continues at coordinate 11,052 of JAQQSY010000199.1, read as the reverse complement.
GGTCCATATATACAATGGAATATTACACAGCCATCAGAAAGGATGAATACCCAACTTTTGTATCAACATGTAGGGGACTGGAGGAGATTATGCTGAGTGAAATAAGCCAAGCAGACAAAGTCAATTATTATATGGTTTCACTTACTTATGGAGCATAAGGAATAACATGGATGACATTAAGAGAAGGAAAGGAAAAGTGAATTGGGGTACATCAGAGCGGGAGATGACATCAGTTTGTCAGATGACTCTGACAAACAAACTGAGGGTTTGGGAGGGGAGGGGACTGGGGGGATGGGTGAGCCTGGTGGTGGGTATTGGAAAGGGCACGTACTGCATAGAACACTGGGTGTGGTTCATAAACAATGAATCTTGGAACACTGAAAAAAATAAAATTAAATTAAAAAAAGAAAAATGCAAAACAATAAAATATGCTTTTGATATTCAAAAAAAGAAAGAAGGAAATAATGATTAGAGCAGAAGTAAATGGTATAGAAACTAAAAACAAAATAGAACAGATTGATGAAAACAAGTGTTGGTTCTTTGAAAAATTAATAAAATGTATTAACTTTTGGTCAGACTTACAAAAAAAAAAAGAAAAGAGAATGGATCCATACTCTTGATTACTACAGCTTTGTATTATATCTTAAAATCTGGTGCTGTAATACCTCCTATTTTGTTTTCCTTTCTCAGATTGCTTTGACTATTTGGGGTCATTTGTGGCTCCATATAAATTTTAGTATTATTTGTTCTAGTTCATGATAGTTATTTATGTAATAAAATATGGTTTACAATTTTAAAAAGGATAAAATGAGAATATATATTTTTTTCTCCTTTCTCTATACTACTAGTTCTCTGGGATCTGCTTACTCTTCTTTTCAAAGCTTACACATTGATGTGAAGATTAAAAACCAACTTTCTAGGGTGATTTTTTTATACCACTGATATTTCATGGCCATGGTGGTTGAGGGTAGCTCAGTCTTTTTCATGAAATGCGTAAAATGGATCAGTTGGAATTCCCTTTGTGTAAGGAAATACTTTTTGTTGAATGAGTTATTTCATAAAATTTTTCCAATCTATATTTGTAATGTTCTTTATAAATAGAGATAGTTACCATGACTTAAAATAGAAAGTCATAGTTTGGGTCCATGCTATGTAAAGAAGAAAGGGAAACAAAAGTAATTGAAAAAATCTACTGAGTACAGTCATTTAATTAAGATTATTAAATTATATTAATTTCTTGAATACAACTATGGCCAATATCAGTTGTGGATAATTTAGATTAAGTCACAGTGACCTAATTATATAAACTTTCATGGAAAATTTCAATCTTACATATGTTAATATAAGTGCACCTTGACTTCTACATGTGCTTATTATGATTTCTTATGATTTATCAATGACAACATAAGTGATGATTATCCCAGTAAGAAAAACAGAAAATTAAAAAAATTGGAACATATATATCTAATATTTAAAGTTAATACTAACTTCGGTTTCCCCTTTGAGGTCACATAAGAAAGATAAAATATCAAAGTAAAAGTTTTGGTAACTAAATCATAGTATATTTAAAGGATAAGTGAACTTATTTTATAGGAATCTAATAAAATATCCTACTGGGTAGAAAGAAATGTTTCTTCCTCCCTATTGATTTCAATTGTCAGATTAGTTCTAGATTTGAAACCCATATTTGCTCTTTCTGGTTTTGAAATTTTGTTTAAAGTTGTGAATCTTTTTTTTTTTAAGTTGTGAATCTTTATCTTTTCTTGACCTATGCTGTCATAATGTGATGCTTTTCATTCTCCTTCCAGCTTTTATAATGGTATTAACTTTTTTTTCTAGAACCTTGTAATTTTAAAATTAGAATTCTTTGAATGGAAGAAACCATCAACTGGCCTCAATCTTTTTCATTTCTGACCTCAGGTTCATCTAAACCCCATGATAGCACCATGGTCCAGAGTTTTTAGACATAAATTGCTTTTATTTCCTATTCCTCTTTAGAGAAAATAATACCAATTGAAAACTTCTTCTGTCTGAAATACTTTCTCTCTGTATTTGAAGAAAATTAAATTGAGTCTTGAATCCTTTTATGCAAAGGTGGTATTTCAAAGTCTTGACCCTTGAGTCTTCAGCTTCACTTAGAGTAAGTGCATTGTTTTTAAAAGATGACTCATTATTCAATGTTAATTAATGTCAGAATTTCGTTTAAAATAGTCTGTATTTGACGTATTCTGTAATTAGAGGTAGAACTTCTTTTTTTTTTTCATTGTTCCAAGATTCATTGATTATGAACTTCTAAAACAAAATTTCTATAATAATCTATAATTTCTGGAACAGGATAAGATGACGTCACTTCACAAATACAAGATTTAAGGTTTGAAAATTATTATCAATTTTTTTTAATCAAGGAACTTGCTAAATAGGAGAACAAGAGCAAGTTGCTGCATCAGTGGACCAGAAGCTTGAAGCAGTCAATTCTCCTTGAATGCAGTCTATTGGAACAAAGGAGAAATGTTAATAGGCATAAAACATACATCCAAAAGTTCTAAAACACTATCAATAGCATTCAATAAAAAGAAATAGAGTGGAGGAAAGGAAATAAAAGATAATAAAATAATATATACATTGGTTTATTAAACAAGTTAGAGCCTACTGTGTCTCAGGCATTATTCCAGACTCAGGAGAACAGTAGAAAAAAAAGGCAGAGAAAAGTCTCTGTATGTGTGGAACTTACATTCTGCTTGGAAAAACCTACACTAAACAGGATGAATATATATTGTTGTTCCACCTCACTGCCCCATCAGGAATTGTTTCAACTTTGAATCTGTTCAGGTTGACAGCTTTAACATCTGAAAACATGATCTCTGGGTTTTTTTCCCAGCCTATTTTTTGTTAATAATCTTCTAAGACCTCAAGGCTCTTTCCCCCCTTCATTTATTTTCACTATGAAAATTATTTAAATCTCATTCTTTAGAGCCTACTAACTACTCATCTCTTAAATAGACTGATTTCAAATGGCTGCACATTTGGCAATCAAGGAGTTGACCAAGGAGTTGCCCAAACATAGGTGGATGAGCAAGAACTGTCCAAAAAGAGTTATTAGCAATAAAACATGCATAATATCATTTGTTTCCAAAGATATAAATATATACGTTGCTATATTTTTATGATAAATATATAAATTTATATATCTCATATATATTTCACAAATATATATGTGAATATTTGTATTGAATATTGTGAAATATATTTGACATAAAATTCTTTCATCTTAATATCCTTAGATTTTTAAACAATCTAACCACTTGGCAAAGTAATATGGTGGGTTGATAACATTGATTTCTGTAATGGGTAATTTCTAAGTTATCTGGTATTTATAATAATGACTAATTCATTTTCATTCAGACTTGACTCACTGATAAAATAGACATGATAAATCTTAACTTACATATTAATATCTATCAAAACATATATGGATACATCAAGTATCTGTCCACAGGATACTGTTTTGGTTTTTCTTTAACATTTTGGGTGTCTACTGATAAGAAACTTGTTGCTAAGCAGTTTAGAATCATAGTTGCACATATCATCACACTATTTTATTAGCTATAAGATAGGTAATTTTAGTTCTCATTTTTAGAAGAAGCAACTGAGACTCAGAGAAAATTAAATTTCTTTTGCAAGTTTACATAACTATCACTTGGAAAAACTCAAATAGGAAATAAGACCCAAATCTATACAGATTTAAATCTGTATCTATTCTAGTACACAATTCCTGTAGCTTTCCTGATAACTAGAGACTACTACATTTCTACAACCAAGAATTTGACTACTAAAACTCTAATCATACACACCTGGACTAGATGACTCACATGAAGGCCATGCTTCTAGAGACACCCATAAAAGGAAAAAGAACAATTTTGCTAAATCCAATCTATGTGAAATGGTGATCAATGAATTCAGTAGGTTTGCTAGATAAAATATAGACACATAGTTAAATTTGAATTTCAGTTAAATGAGTAAATTTTTTAGTATATGTGTGGCCATGTACTATTTAGGGCGTATGTGTATTAAAAATTATCCCTCATTTATATGAAATTGAGATTTAAGTGAGTATCCTATATTTTTATTTCCTAAAACTGGCAACCCTATGAATAAGACAATTGTAGTTTCAGCTTCCAATTTCAGGGTACCATTTAGTTGTGCTTTCCCTGAGACTTTTAGAAAAAACAGCCTTGATATAGTACATAGTAAGTGGATAATGGCAGTAATATTGTGCTTTGAAGTAGGCAAATGGTTTTATTTGGGGTAGAGGGCAATACATCTAACAGTATTCTGAACTTTTCTGCCATGCAGAATTATTTGAAATTTCTCATAACAGTTTCTGAAATCAATTTCTTATGCATTATGGAACATATAATGTAGCACTCATTATATCTGAACTTTTAGAGTAAAATTTGCTGATGGAGCTAAACTATTGGAAAAGGAAAATAACCCTTATGAGGCTTTTTTTTCCAGGCCATGATTACAGTGTACTGGTGGGAAAAGCACTAATCTTGAGTTAGAAAATCTGGGTCCTGTTCAGTAGCTTTGCCACTTATAATCAAGTGATGTGGGAAAAGTTATCTATTTTCACTGAACTTCACCTTCTTTATTTATATAATACTGGTAATCTCTGTTCAGTCTAGTTCACATAATTGTTAATAAGCCTAAATGAGATAATAGATACAGCAGTCTCTTCATGTTGTAAAGCAGTATTCAAAATGTAAATAATTATCTTTATTTTGCTCCAAAAGAGATTTAAATGACAACTATTATGACATTGAAAATACTAATAATGAATTAATTACTTCCCTTTCAGTGAAACTTGGTTATTTTCTGATTGTTTTTGTCAGCAAGAAAATATTTCATTGTTGTATGATTTAATATTCTGATATTTTGTGTCTATAAAACCAATTGAAATAGACTTGTTCCAAGCTGGCTAGAAGTAAATAAAAACTTAGAACATTCCAAGAGATTATGTGAAATTATGTAAATGTGGACTATCATATATAACATATATGTACTCAGGGAAGTATGAAAAACACTATCAGTCACATGACATGTGTTTATGATATAATAAATAATCAAGTCTTCTTTAAAAGATTTATTTATTTCTTTTAGAGAGATAGAGAGAGCCAGGAGGAGGGGCAGAGGGAGAGGAAGAGGGGAAGAAGACTCCCAACTGAGCATGGAGCCCAATGTGGAACTCAATATCCTGAATGGGAGATCATGACCTGGGCTGAAGTCAAGAGTCCGACACTCAACAGACTGAACCACTCAGGCACCTCTAAAGTATAACAAGTCTTAAAAATAATGTTGAAGTAATTTTATTCAGTGACTGGATGAAGTTTCATTAAAATTTTGTCAACCAAAATTTAGCAGGAAGGAAAATCCCAATTTTCGTTGATGGCTGAGAAAGCTGAACCCTTAACAATTTACACCTTTTTATAACTAAATGTTAAAAATTTATAATAAAATAGCAGTGATTTCAGTTTTAGAGCTAATAATTTACATCCCCCCTTTTGCACATCTACAATACGTAAGTAGATGCCAAGAAAATCATATTTATGACATGACATCTATTTCTATGATTTAGGATTATCTACTGGAACATTGCCTTAAGTATTTATTGATATCATAAAGGAAACAAAACGAATGAAAGCAAGAAAACATGGTTCATTCTGCTAAATATTAAGAAAGAATCAATCTGTTTTTAACTAAACATTTTTTGGGGGGTGCCTGGGTGGCTCAGTGGGTTAAAGCCACTGCATTCAGCTCAGGTGGTGATCTCAGGGTCCTGGGATCGAGCCCCTCTCTTTCTGCCTGCCACTCTGCCTACCTGTGATCTCTCTCCTCTCAGTCAAATAAATAAATAAAATCTTTAAAAAACTAAGAAAGAAAGGTATTAAAAAATAAACTTTTTTTTCCAAATATGTTTATTTTATTTTTTCAGTGTTACAAGAATAATTGTTCATGCACCACACCAAGTGCTATATGCAATATGTACCCTCCTCAATACTCACGACCAGGCTCGCCCAAACCCCATCCCGGCCCCTCCAAAACCCTCAGTTTGTTCTCAAAGTCCAGAGTCTCTCATGGATCTTCGCCCCCTCTAATTTCCCGCCATTCCACCTTCCCTTCCTTCTCACAATGCCCTCCATGTTTTTCCTTATGTTCCACATGTAAGTGAGACCATAAGATAATTGGCTCTCTCTGCTTGACTTATTTCACTCTGCATTAATCTCTTCCAGTCCTGTCCATGTTGATACAAAAGTTGGGTATTCATCCTTTCTGATGGAGGCATAATATTCCATTGTATATATGGACCATATCTTCTTTATCCATTCATCTGTTGAAGGACATCTTGGTTCTTTCCACAGTTTGGTGATTGTGGCCATTGGTGCTATGAAGGTTGGGGTACATGTGGCCCTTCTTTGTACTGCATCTGCTTCTTTAGGGTAAATATCCAGTAGTGCGATGGCAGGGTCCTAGGGTAGCTCTATTTTTAACTTCTTGAGGAATCTCCACACTGTTTTCAAAAGAGGCTGCACCAGCTTGCAATCCCACCAACAGTGGAAGAGGGTGCCCCTTTCTCCACACTCTCTCCAACATTTGATGTTTACTGTCCTGTTGATTTTGGCCATTCTAACTGGGGTAAGATGGTATCTCAATGCAGTTTTGATTTGAATCTCCCTGATGGCTAATGATGAACATTTTTTCATGTGTCTGTTAGTCATTTGTATGTCTTTTTGGAGAAGTGTCTGTTCATGTCTTCTGCCCATTTTTTGACATGATTATCTGTTTGTTGAGTGTTGATTTTGAGGAGTTCTTTATAGATCTTAGACATCAGATCCAGACTGTAGTGTCATTTGTGAATATCTTCTTCCATTCCGTGGGTTGCCTCTTTGTTTAGTTGACTGTTTCTTTGCTGCGCAGAAGCTTTTTATCTTGATGAAGTCCCAAAAGTTCATTTTCTCTTTTGTTTCCTTTGCCTTTGGAGACATGTCCTGAAAGAAGTTGCTGTGGCTAATGTTGAAGAGGTTACTGCCTATTTTCTTCTCTAGGATTTTGATAGACTCCTGCCTCACGTTGAGGTCTTTTATCCATTTCGAGTTTATCTTTGTGTATGGTATAAGAGAATAGTCAAATTTCATTCTTCTCCTTATAGCTGTCCAATTTTCCCAGCACCATTTATTGAAGAGATTCTTTCTTCCACCAGATATTTTTTTCCTGTTTTGTCAAAGAATATTTGACCATAGATTTGTGGTTCCATATCTGGGCTCTCTATTCTGTTCCACTGGCCTATGTGGCTGCTTTTGTGCCATTACCATGCTGTCCTGGTGATCACCACTTTGTAGTAAAGCTTGAAATCAGACAATGTGATACCCCCAGGTTTGTTTTTCTTTTTCAACATTTCCTTAGCAATTTGGGTTCTTTTCTGGTTCCATACAAATTTTAGGATTGTTTTTTCCAGCCCTGTGAAGAAAACCGGTGGAATTTTGATCGGGATGGCATTGAAAGTATAGATTCTCTGGGCAGTATACACACTTTCACAATGTTTATTCTTCCTATCCATGAGCATGGAATGCTTTTCCACCTTTTTGTGTCTTCTTCTTCAATTTCTTTCATGAGGGTTCTGTAGTTTCTTGAGTACAGATCCTTTACCTCTTTGGTTAGGTTTATTCCCAGATACCTTATGGTTCTTGGTGCTACAGAAAATGGAATCGATTCCCTAATTTACCTTTCTATATGTTCATTGTTAGTGTATAGGAAAGCAACTGATTTCTGTTCATTGATTTTGTATCCTGCCACATTACTGAATTGCTATATGAGTTCTAATAGTTTGGGGGTGGGGTCGTTTGGGTTCTCCATATAAAGTATCATGTAGTCTGCGAAGAGAGAAAGTTTGACTTCTTCATTGCCAATTTGAATACCTTTTATTTCTTTTTGTTGTCTGATTGCTGTCGCTAGGACTTCTACACTATGTTGAACAAAAGTGGTGAGAGTGGGCATCCTTGTCGTGTTCCTGATCTCAACGGGAAGGCTGTCAGCTTTTCCCCATTGAGAATGATATTTGCTGTGGGCTTTTCATAGATAGACTTGATGATGTTGAGGAATGTTCCTTCTATCCCTATACTTTGAAGAGTTTTAATCAGGAACAGATGCTGAATTTTGTCAAACGCTTTGTCTGCATCAATTGAGAGGACCATGTGGTTCTTCTCTCTTCTCTTATTGATCTGCTCTATCACATGGATTGACTTGCGAATGTTGAACCACCCTTGCATCCCGGGGATTTATCCGGGTCATGATGATAAATTTATCGGATAAATTTATTATCCCGGATAAATTTATCCGGGTCACACTTGGTCATGATGAATAATCTTTTGAATGTGCTGTTGGATCCTATTAGCTAGGATCTTGTTGAGAATCTTGGCATCCATATTGACCAGGGATATTGGTCTGAAATTCTCCTTTTTGGTAGGGTCTTTGCCTGGTTTGGGGATCAGGGTAATGCTGCCTTCATAGAATGAGTCTGTAAGTTTTCCTTCTGTTTCTATTTTTTGAAACAGTTTGAAGAGAACAGTTACTATTTCTTCCCTGAATGTTTGGTAGAATTCTCCAGGGAATCCATCAGATCCTCGACTCTTGTTTTTTGGGAGGTTTTTGATCACTGCTTCAATCAGCTGACTAGATATTGGTCTCTTCAGGTTTTCAATTTCTTCCTGTTTCAGTCTTGGAAGATTATGGGTTTTTAAGAATGTATCTTTTCTTCTAGATTGTTTAACTTACTGGCATATAGCTGTTGATAATAATTTTTGATGATTGCTTCTATTTCGTTTGTATGAGTACTGATCTCTCCCCTTTCATTCATAAGTTTTGTTATTTTGGGTCGTCTCTCTTTTCTTTTGGATTAGTTTGGCCAGTGGCTTATCAATCTTATTGATTCTTTCAAAAAAACAACTTCTGGTTTCATTGATGCATTCTACTATTTCTCTAGTTTTTAACTCATTGATCTCTGCTCTGATCTTTGATTATTTCCCTTCTTGTATATGGGGTTGTTTTAATTTGTTGTTGACTTTCCAGTTCTTTGAGATGTAATGAGAGCTGGTGTATTCCAGAATCTTCAATTTTTTTGAGTGAGGCTTGGATGGCTATGTATTTCCCCTTTTGGACAGCCTTTGCCTTGTCCCGTAGGTTTTGCATTAATGTGTCTTCATTCTCATTGGTCTCCATGAATATTTAAGTTCATCTTTCATTTCCTGATTGATCCCAGCATTCTTGAGCAGGTTTGTCTTTAGTCTCCAAGTGTTTGAATTCCTTCCAAACTTTTTTTTGTGGTTGAGTTCCAGTTTCAAAGCATTGTGGTCTTAGAAAATTCAGGGAATTATTTCCTTCTTTTGGTGTCTGTTGAGTCCTCATTTGTGACCCAGTATGTGGTCTATTCTGGAGACAGTTCCATGTGTGCTGGAGAAGAATGAGTATTCTGTTGTTCTGGGTGGAATGTTCTGTACATATTTATGAGGTCCATCTGGTCCAATGTATCATTCAAAGCTCTTGTTTCTTTATTAATTTTCTGTTTATAAGATCTGTCTGTTACTGAGAGTGGTGTGTTAGGATCTCCTACTATTAGTGTATTCATACCAATATGACTCTTTATTTTGATTAACAATTGGCTTATGTAGTTGGCTGCTCCTATGTTGGGGGTATAAATGTTTACAATTGTTAGATCTTCTTGGAGGATAAACCCTTTCAGAATGATGAAGTGTCCTTCTGTATCTCTGATTAGAGTATTTAGCTGAAAATCTAGTTTATCTGATAGGAGAATCACTACGCCAGCTTTCTTTTGAGGCTTGTTGGCATGAAAGAAGGTTCTCTATCCTTTCACTCTCAGTCTGGATATATCTTTTAGTTCCAAATGAGTCTCTTGTAGACAGCATATGGACGTGTCCTGCCCTTTTATCCATTCTGCAACCCTGTGCCTTTTTATGGGAGTATTTAGGTGATTCACGTTGAGAGTGATTATTGAAAGATAAGTGTTTATTGACATCTTGTTGCCTATGTAGTCCTTGTTTCTATAGAATGTAAATTTCTGTTCTAAGTCACTCATGGGTTCTCTACTTTTGTAGAACCCCCTTTAATATTTCCTGGAGTGCAGGCTTCATGGTCACATACTCTTTTAATCCTTGCTGGTCTTGGAAGCTCTTTATCTCTCCATCCATTTTGAATGTCAGCCTTGTTGGATAAAGTTGGGGGTGGGGTTCTTGGCTGCATGTTCTTCTCGTTTAGTGCCCTGAATATGTCTTGCCAGCCCTTTCTGGGTTCCATGTTTCTGTGGACAGGTCTGACATTATTCTAATGGGTCTTCCTCCATATGTAAGGAATCTCTTCCCCCTAGCTGCCCTCAGGACATCTTGTCTAAAATTACAATTTGAAAATTTCCCTATGATATGTCTGGCTAATTTTTTAGACTCATTGATCTTGTCAGGTGTCCTTTATGCCTCTAGGACACCTACCCTTGTTCCATTCCCCAGACTGGGGAAATTTTCATTCAGAATTTGGTCAGCTATATCTTCTAGTCTTCTGTCTTTCTCCACCCCCTCTGGGATTCCAATAATTCTGACGTTGGAGTATTTCACGGCGTCATTTATTTCCCTAAGTCTGTTCTCATGATTCCTGAGCAGTTTGCTCCAGCTCTCCTCCTGACCTTTCTTCTCTACCATTTTATCCTCTAGATCACTAATTCTGCCCTCTGTCTCCATAACTCTATATGTTAGACTATTTAGATTGGATTGGATCTTGCTAATAGCACTTTTTACATCAGCTATACTTGTTCTCATTTCTTCCCTTAGAGATTCTATGTTGTCATTAACGTTTTTCTCCATCCTAGCCATTGCCTGGATAATTGTCAATGTGAATTCCCTTTCTAACATACTGTTTATATCCATGTCTAATAGTTCTGATAGAGAGAATGCAGTCTCTGGGTTTTTCCTCTGTTGGGTGTTCCTCCTCCTA